>BMAO01028971.1:0-117813 GCA_019973975.1 Trichonephila clavata | reverse complement strand
AATTTTTAAATATTTCTCTGAAAGTTCTTATTTTTATTACACTTCGCTATCTTTAAAACGCATTCGCACTATAATATCTTAACAATTTAATATAAATAAAAAATTATTTATTCTAGTAATTCGATAACCATGAAAAAACAGAAAACTTCCGTAAAAAAAAAGAAGAAAAAAACGTTAGCACACGTGAAAGATATTTACCATTTAAAATACCGTTTTAAATTATATTGTAATTTTTAAAAGCATTTATTTACTTATTTGTTTGCACCCTTTATCTGTTCTAAGAGGGGGATGTGTCAATCTCTAGGTGGTGATGACTCTAGCCACGAAATATTATGTGTCCGCTCTAACCATGTCCTCTTTACCCCACACCACCGAAGAAGGAAATGGTATGAAGAGACAGTAGATGTTATTTTTAACAATAATTGAAACAAATTAAGAAAATTTATTATTTAGAAATGAGAAATCACTCCCCCTCCACCTCAATACTGAAAAAGCAAATCCAAATGGAATTCAGCGTAATCTTATGAATTATAAATGAAATTATAATAATTTAATTACAATTGATAAACTTTCCTTTAGGATTACTACTTCGTTTTAACACACGAATATTATTGCTTTTATAAATTATATATAAGTGCATATTATTAGAACATGTAAGAACAAACATTATTCAACGTAGATAAAATTTTCGATTCTGTATTTGAAACAATAGTCCTTTCACATACTTATTATTTTTTTTAGAAAAAGGAGCAGATAAAATGCATATCTAAGAAGTTTACTTTCTACTTTGTAGAATCGGTGAATAAATAAGAATTATTCGACAAGAAATCTTTTGTATATCAGTGAAAAAAGAAACCAACGTTTTTTTACTATTTTGATTGATGATTGTTATGCATCTTCCAAAACTAATAAGATTGGAAATTTTTGAAACATGTTAGGAATATTATTTATTTTTGTGTGTGTGTGTGTGAGAGAGAGAAAGGGATAAAAGAATAAAAACAAAATTCTCCCCAAAAGACACCATACTCACCAATTACATGGAATTTATTTTTACATGGAATTCATAGCAAATTATGAAAATTTATTTGTAAATTATATGCCAGCTTAATTCTGGAAAATAAACCATATAATTTTCTATGGTACTATATTTATTCGTTAAGAGTAAAATTGCTTCATACTGTTAGTCCTTTTTTTAATACAACAGATTGAAACATGAAACTTATTAATTTTTCACTACTGTATATCTACCTTTTCTCCTGTTTCGTTCTCCTCAGCATTTATATAGTGAAGTGGCCTTCAAACTGTGTTCCACGGAACCCTGGGGCTCTCAAGGTTACCCGTCACAATAATCAATCGAAAGGGAGATTATAAATGTGTATATAAAATGGATTGAAGTTTGTATAACTACAAGTATCTTTTATAAAAAGCTCATTTCATCATTAAAATTTAAAATTCTGTTTGTTGTTCTATTTGTAAATCTGTCGAGAGCTTAAATGCTCTCCCGTTGGTGTGATGTGGTAGTTAGGAGAGAGGATACTAGCTCAGGTGTCGTCCTCGTCACTTGACCATGGTTCAAAATTACGAAGTCCGTCGTCAAAAGCCCTCAGTGCGACGTTAATGTTCACTCAATCATTTTACGAAATAAAAAAAGGTGAATTAATAAGAAATGAACAATTATTTTATTTTACCAGTATTAAAAACTTTTAAAAATAAACGAAATCTATATCTTTTCTATTCGATAATATCTTGTTCAATTTTTCTATCCGATGAATTTTTCCGTCTTCGATTCTTTTCCGTCTTGCAACCAATTTTTTAGTAGCATTAACATCGGAATAAAAAGGTGCGTCTTAGATTCGAATAAATATGGCAATATCGCGATTTTAAAGTCGCTGTATCTTTAAAAAGGTTTTTTTTTTCTATTCAATATTACTGTCTGTAGTGCCTGTTTAGGCTCATTTTGATGCCTGGGAGCAGAACATCCACATGTACTCTTGACTATGGAGAAGCGAAATTTTTAATTAGAAAACCTGTTTAAGTCCAGCCTATCCGGGCCCTTCCCGGCCCAGGGCGCCCGCCCCAAGTGCCCAATGGATAAACCGACACTGACTGGTATTTTCTATCATTGAACATTTTCAATTCCCTGGTCAAGTCGGACTAAATTTTTAATATAATAGGTGCTGCGGTTTCTTTGTGCAATACATTTTACACATATCAAAGTCAGAATTAAAGTTAATTCGGAATATATCCATTTTAGTAAAATATGTAATAAAATTTTTTAGTAAAATTTTTTTAGCACTAAAGTTAAAATATTGATTCGGTCTAGTTTATTTTTAAATTAGAAAATAAAGTATTCACAAAATGATAATACAGTGAATAAACTTTTAAAAACACTTACTTATAAAAAAATAATTTTCTAAGTATGTAAACGGTGTTTTCATTAGTTCACGACAAACATTGGTGCGAAGTCTCTAGGAAAGAAGAGCAAGGTACAAAAAAAAGGGGGAGGGAGGTAGAAATTTATATTGCTCTGTAATAAAACAGCAAAGAGCAGATGAAACTGCAGAGTGTGAGGGGGGAAGGGGGTACCCGCTTTTGGTGATACTTGGAAAGTCTTCTGATGGGGTTTTGCGTAGAACAGGGGTGGCCAACCCGAATGACCTTGCGGGACACTTCGGAAAAACATTACAATTCCGCGGGCCACATATAAAATATATATCTCAATGAAAGATTTCGATTCATTACAAGCATTTATTGGAGTAAGAATTTAAAACAAAACGAATTATTATTGTTTTCATTATTTTTACATGTATACAAACATAGATAATATAATAATGAAAATGCAATGAATCAAATAATATGATTTAAATTTATTTGATTAGTGAGATATTTGTTTCTCAACTCTTTCACTGAGTTTTTGCAAATAGGTCTCAATGCATTTATTTGTACATCGTAAATGGTGTTGCAGGTTTTCGTCCCATAAGTTTGAGTGCAATTTCCTGTTAGATTAATTTCATTTTCAAGGGAAACAAGTAATATAAAAAAAAAATTAAGTCAATTTCTACTTTGAATGAATGCATAGAAAGTATTTTATTAACGATTGAAAATTTTAACAAGATATATATAGATACTAGCTGTTACCCGCCCGCTTCGCTGGTATTTCATGATGTTTTATAAATTTTTACTGCTTATATATATGTATAAATTATTGATATCTAAGTCCTAGCATTAAGAATTTGGTTGAATTGAAAAATATACTTATACCTGTAACTGTCACCTGTTGATAAAAAAAAAGGGCAGAACTCATCTAATTTGTATTTTCTAAAAATCTCTAAAATTGAAGCATAGAATGATGTTTGCTCTTTCGTAACTCAAAAACCAAATGGATTCCCGCAAAACCAATTTTCGGTGGATCTCTACTCCGTAAATTGAACATGCAAGCCAAATTTCAAGTCTAAATCTAACAGAAAAAAGCAAAAGTTTTACTATAAATATCCCCGTAATCCCGTTGAGAGCCGTTTTCCAAAATAACCGCTCTTAGCGGATTTCAATTCAACAAAAGAAAAATTCAAACCAAATTTCATTATTATAGTCCTTGTAGCTCGAAAAAAGTAATTTTTTTGTCAATACGTCCCAGTAACCCCCTGCAACCCCCCAGAACTTGATTTGCTTACAATTTATTCTTAGTGGATCCCTATTCAACAAAAGAAACATGCTTAACAAATTTCAAGTATATGGGTCTAACAATTAAAAACAGGAATTTTTTTCTGTAACTCCTCTTGACCCCTCGCAAACATCTTTGGGGGTCAATTTTCATTTTACTCTTTGTTAGAGGAACTCTATTTCATGAAAAGAACATGCCTACCAATTTTCAAGCAGGATGATCAAGTAGTTTAAAAATGGAAATATTTATCGATTACGCCTCTTAATCTCCCGAAATTAAACTTAGTAGTTGATATTCACGAAACCCATTTTGTAGCGGTTCTCTACTTTTCGAAAGGAATCTGCTTATCAAATTTCAAGACTGTACGTCTAACAGTTTAAAAATGGGGGTAATTGTCTATAACGCCACTTCTGGGTCTGTTTTCACAAAACCCATTTTGTAGGGGAATTGCACTCTATGAAAAGAATCTGCTTAGCAAAATTTGAAGACTGTGCGTCCAATTAATTAAAAATGCAAGAAAATTATCAATAACGCCCCTTGAACCCCCGCAACACCACCTAGGGGTCGATTTTCACAAAACACATTTTGCAGTGTATTTATATCCTATGAGAGGAATCTGCTAACCAAATTTCAAGACTGTGAGTCTAATAGTTTAAAAAAAAGAAATAATTATTTACATCTGCCCTTAACCCCCCGCAACACCCCTTGGGGTTCAATTTTCTCCAAACCCGTTTTGTAGTGGATATTTACTCCATGAAAGAAACATTCCTACCAATTTTCAAGCAGGTAGGTCAAATAGTTTAAAAACGAAAATATTTATCTGTTACGCCACTTATTCCCCTGCAACGCCACTTAGAGGTCTGCTTTCACAAAACCTTCTTATAGCTGATCTCTACTCTATGAAAGAAATCTTTTTATCAAATATAAAGTCTGTGCGTCTAATAGTTTAAAAATGGAAATAATTATCTATAACGCCCCTTAAGTCCCCTCAACGCCACTTGGGGGCAATTTTCACGAAACCCATTTTTAGCGTATCTCTACCCTATGAGAGGAATCTGCTTACTAAGTTTCAAGACTGTACGTCTAATAACTTAAAAATAGAAATTTATAACCCCCCTTAAACCCCTTGGGGGTCAATTTTCCCAAAACCCATTTTGTAGCGGATATTTACTCCAGGAAAGAAACTTACCTACCAATTTTCAAGCAGGTAGGTGAAGTAGTTTAAAAACGGATATATTTATCTATTACGCCCCTTAATCCCTCGCAACGCCACTTAGAAGTCTGTTTTCACAAAACCCGTTTTGTAACTGATTATTATTCTACGAAAGGAATCTATATATCAAATTTAAAGGCAGTGCGTCAAATAGTTTAAAAATGGAAATAATTATCTATAACGCCCCTAAGCCCTGCAACGCACTTGGGGTCGATTTTCAGCAACTCATTTGTAGTGGATCTCTACTCTCTGAAAGGAATCCGCTTACCCAATTTCAAGATTTTACGTCTAATAACTTAAAATAGAAATTTATAGCGCCCTTAAACCCCCCCCCCGCAACACCCCTTGGGGTCAATTTCCCAAAACTTATTTGTAGGATATTATCAGGAAAAACTTACCTACCAATTTTCATCGGGTAGGTCAAGTAGTTTAAAAACGGATATATTTATCTATTACGCCCTTAATCCCCGCAACGTCACTTTGAAGTCTGTTTTCACAAAACCCGTTTTGTAACTGATCATTATTCTACGAAAGGAATCTATATATCAAATTTAAAGACAGTGCGTCAAATAGTTTAAAAATGGAAATAATTATCTATAACGCCCCCTAAGCCCCTGCAACGCCACTTGGGGGTCGATTTTCAGCAAACTCATTTTGTAGCGGATGTCTACTCTCTGAAAGGAATCCGCTTACCCAATTTCAAGATTGTACATCAAGTAGTTTAAACATGGAAACAATTATTATTAAAGCCCTTAACCCCCCGTAACGCCCCTTGCGTTTCGAGAATTTCGGAAAATCCTTTCTTAGCTGAAGTCTGCTCTATCAAAGGAACATGTCTACCAAATTTCAAGTCTGTAGGTTGAATAGTTCCAGAGATTTCGTGATTAGTCAGTCAGTCAGTCAGTCAGTGAGTGAGTCGCTTTTCTCCTTTATATATATAGATATGTATAGGGAGAGAGTGAACTAATAGTAGGAATTGAAAAAAAGCATGATTTGGTCTGAATTGTTGTAACAATGCACACCCGGTTCGGCTAGTTTGGCTGAAAAACTGGTTTTCGACGCCAACTTTTGTCATTGTTTTAGCAGTTACATTGTTACAATAATGGAGACGAATATAAGTTAGTGTCGAAAACCGGTAATTAATTTAATTAATTAATTGCTAATTAATGAATAAATATTAGAAAAAACTGCATTAACATCAAATGCCATCCACTACATAAAACAATACTATTATTTTGTTGCCAAATATGGGTAAAAATTAAATAATCGTATGTTTATCCAACGGTATAAATGTTAAATTTAGGTTATTGTATACTAAAATCAATAACTGTATGTGATTTAAAAAGTGTATTTTAATCTATACGTATACGCAACATAAAATATATCATGTCTATTACTATACGCTTTATCAACGTTGATATATTTTGGAATTTATACTGAGAAACGCCGGGGAAAAAATTGTAATATTTTTCTTTTGTTTGTACTTTCTTTTTTTAAAAATTGTTAAATATTTTTCAGATACACATGATATTATTGATACTTTTATTTATAATAAAAAGTAATGTAATGAGGCTATTATTTGCGTATTTTATTTGAAAAATATTTAATTATATTTTATAGATAAGAATTTGTCTAAGAAGAAAATTGAGACAATTCTTTGTTGATTTTCTATGTGGACTCGAAATATTTTTCTTATGAGAAAAGAGTTTTTACTTAGATAAATGGAACCAAAAGCGGAGAGCAGAATGCATACAATTTTCTCTTTTGAAACAATTAAATCTCTGCAGAAATAACGTTCAATAATTTACAAAATATCTGTAAATTTATGTTTGGAGTTATCTTTCCGATTTTTTCGACATTTCATAATTGTCCATAATTTTGGAGATCTATTTCAAATAAGATCCATAACAAATTTATCAACTTCCATCCTCTTGAAAACTGACGCATTTGTTGAGTAGTGCAGAGTGCCACTGAGAATTGTGCCGCGTGTGAAATAGGTTGCCAACCCCTTTTCTATCACATGAAAGTAAAATTGTATCATATTATTTGTTCATTAAATACAGCAGATTAAAACGTGAAATTAAATTTTTCACTGCTTTAAATCCACCTATTCTTCGTTTGAAAATCATTTATTCAGAAAAAATTAAACACACACAATTTCGTTCTCTAAATCATTTATCTAGAGCATTGATCTTCAAACTGTGTTCCAGAAAACCTTGGGATTCCACGAGTCACAATAAAAAAAAATGGAAAGAAAACTATAAATGTGTATGTAAAACGGATTAAAGTTCGCATGAAATTCGTATAACCACAATTATCTAAAGATGATCTCATACATTAAAATTAAAAAATTTATTTATGCATAACTTAACTTTGTTGTGAAAAACTTTTTAAACTTTTATTGTATTATAATAAATGAATTTAAAACTTTTTTCTTTATCTATTAGATTGTGAATATACTATTGTTTGCTATCCCGAGTTCCACAAAGTAATTTTATACTAGTTAGTACAATGTTTTGAAACCTTTTACATTTGTGGGGGAGAAAAAACACCTATAATGATGAAGATGGAACAATTTATCGACATATCAACAGATTCAATCCAAAAATTTAAATTTAAGCGAGAACACCAAAATTTTAGGTTGCCAATTCTTGCAAAATACGCAGAATTTCTCACATAGCTGTGAACATTTTAGTGCCATTCACAAAAATGTATTTAGTAAGTGAAAAATATTTCTCAACGCGAGTGGCTATAAAAACGAATTAAACGCGGAATATGAAATGCTACTACACATTATTTCCAAAGGCCGACAGTTTGTGTAAAAATTGAGAATATTAAATATAATGCATGCGTGCACAGGTGACATTTGGATCAAATATTAATATTATTAATGAATAAATAACATTAACATTACATCATAAATTTTTTTAATAAATAAAATTTTTAAGTCTTTTCCTATAACATCAAGAAAATATGTTTATCTATATACTTTAAATATTATTTTAAGATATATTCTTCTAAGAGTGCGGAATGGGATTCCCCGAAAACCAGTACCGAATTACTTATTAGGTGGAGTAGGTAATTGCCTATGGGTCCCAAAAATAAGAAAAAAAGAAAACCCCAAATATTTAGCTATTTTTTGCTGCAAGAATTAGTTTTTATTAAAAATTCGAATAAATAATTATTTTTTAGTTACATATTTTTTTAATTTGCTGATTATTTGTGCAATGAAATATATTGTTAAAATGTTGTGTAATAAGATTATTAGGCTACAGGGCCCCGAGAACTGGACTGCCTAGGGGGTCTCCATGTCGTTTTATCCAACACTGTGGAAAACATCTTACAGTTTTAAGGGTTCCAAGAGCCGAAAAAGTTTGACCACTGATCTTTGACCAGAAATAAGAACTCTTCCTTGGACAAGATTCACTGCTGTTTTATCCCTTCCCCCTTGAAAAAGAGAAAAGAACTTCTCTACCAGTTTTACGATTTTGCCCCCCCCCCCCCAGTCAGGGAGTGTCTCCTTTCGCTGAGGGGAGAATTTTGTTGAAAGGAGTACTGGAGAGAAATTTATTGCCCATCTAGGGAATCTTTAGAAAAATATTTGTGCCAAAAATTTCGCAATAGCCAGCGCCATCTAGATGTCATGTAAGATGTTAAACAAAGGAAGTAATTCACCTTAAGTTATCTTAAATATTACATCAATCTTTCTGGCCCAAGCAAGAAACAAAATTTAACAGCCACAAATTCACTTTTGAACTATTCTCTTAAATCAGACTCCATAAAAAATAAACCAGCAATTAAAACTGTTTCACAACCAGACAGAAGAATTTGCAGGGAACACCCCTAGGCGGACAGAGAGTTGGTCTGCACTCACCTAGCAGAAAAAGTGGATCCTACAGAAATTCTACTGAGGGAAGCCTTGTTTGAATTTTTTTGAATACCCTCATTACAGTATGGGAGATGAAATATGAAACATAGGTACTGCTTTCCATAGGATAATGTAGTCAAAAATAATGTTGGAGCATTTTTTTTTATCTGAAAACTATTTTGAGTCTGACTTCAATAATACATAAAAACAACCTTAAAAAGAAATCTAAAAATTAGAATTAAACATTAAGCAGTAATTCTTGATTAAAAATATAACAAGTGTTTAAATTCCAACATAAACAATGCTCTTTAAACTCATATAAAAATACACAGTGACATGATAGATTAATAAACGGTATTGAAAATATACCTGGATTGAAAAGAATGTAAACTAACCTTGAAAATATTTTAAGCTTTGCCTCTACACTTCTGTGCCTAAGGCAGAGTCGAGTGAGAGCTGAACCTATATCCTTGGTTGCACCTAAAACAAATGGAATGAAAGCAATTTAACAAGCCCATATTCCAATTCATTAAATAAAAAATATGAAAATTCATTTAAAATGTGATTATTTCAAAAATCTTAATTTTAAGAATAAAACAAAACTATTAAGAGAAAAATAAGAGCAATCAAGAAAATTTTAAATATTTTTGAAGAAATCATTTTTCAGAATTTTGAAGCCAAAATTATTTTGTTACATATTAAATAAAAGAAAAAGTCATATTTTTCATAAAAATATACTTACAAAAACTCACATGAAAACAAATGTTATTCTATCATAGAGAAAAATATATCAGTATATTTAATTAGAAGTAACTATTTTTTCTTCTTAATAGATTTTAAAAAACCATGCAAAAAATCCATATAAAGGACACTCCATTTATGGAAAATAAAAGAACTACCCCTGAATTTCTAGAAATCATGCAATAAATCAAAAGCAAATTTATGACTTTTGTGAACAGTACATGTTTAGCAATACACACACACTTTTAGTTAATTTTTACTTACCCTTTACATAAATTCAATATTATGTAAAATTTAAATTATTATTTTACACTAAAATTTGAAATAAAGATTTTGTAATTACCTCTAGCATTTGTTGCCATATCAGCTATTTTCTGAAAGGAATCTAGGAATGCAGCTAGTGCCAAGACGGTAGCTCTAAAAAAATTTAATAAACTATAATACAATCCATTTTAAGAAAATAAATTAAAATTACAGGATAGAAACATTTTTTTGGAAAAAAATGAAAGTACAATCCACAAAAAATTTTTAACCAAAAAGGATAACAATAAAAGTATACTTTCAATTAAAAATAAATATAAATAACTATTGTAATTAAAATGTTCCTTATATTACCAACACATTTATAAAAGAGTTATTTATATTGTTTTACAAAATAAATTTCTGAAATTTTTTTATACAAGAAATTATAACTTTTTTTAAATGATCCTAACAAAAATAAAATCAATGCATATGCAAATATAAACATTGAATTTTTTTAACATATTCCCATTCATTATTTAAAATCTACCTTTAAAACTATATCTAAATACTTTTTGATAATAAATGTGTGAATAAGTAAGAAATTCATAATTGAATGTATTTTTAAAAGAAAGTTTGTGTTTACATGTCATTTTACATAATTCAATAAATAATTTTAATTTCAAATACAATATTAAATTTTTTTGTTTTCTTAAGGTTTAAAAAAGTTAAATTGCTGTAAAGAACTGAAAAGAAATTTTTATAATTTTAGCACATGTTGATTTTGATAACTTTGCATCAATTTTAAAATTTTAATATGATTAAAAATATATTTTTCTCGAAAAATAAACAGATTTTTGAAATTTTACATATGGCTATTTTTTATAATTCTCTACCATTTTAAAAAGCTTTTAGACATGTTATACAAGAAAATACATGAAACATTTACCTTTAAGACTAATTTTTTTTATAGTTACTTTTTTGAAAAAGACATAAGTTCACATTAAAAGAGAGATTTTAATTAAAATATTTCAATATTTTAGAAATATTTACCTATTTTTATAGCTATAATAAACAAAATGACTAAAATTTTTTTTTATATTGGGAAAAAAAAAAGACTAATTACACTGCTAAATAGTCAAAAGTTTAAATATATGTACAACTGAACCAAATGTATTAATTTTTTTAACTGTAGTAAAAGAAATAAACTCAAAAGGTTTTCATTAAACAATTCCAAAACTTTTTGATTAGATTTTTTAAAAAAAATTCAGATTCAATTTTCTTGGCATGAATAACAAAATTATAAAGTAATTTTTATGATTAACTCAGAGGACACTTAAGCAAAATTGAGTTTACAATACATATAAATGCTACAAATTCAGCACATCAAATCACATGCTTTACATGAATTTTATGAAAAAATTATTTTTCATTACCTTATTGTCTTAATATAATTATTTTCACAATCAGTACACAAACAGAATTTTTAAAATTTGGCAAATAAATCTGCTACAAAATGTAAACAAAATATTACTTGAGGTGGTTATGAAGTTTTGAAGCTTTTCCTAGAAAATCCTCCCAAACAGGCGTAGCAATCTAAAAAAAAACATGTGAAGTTATATGTGAAATAAAACTTTGATTCAAATAGAGCCATGGTTTTATTTTCTTACAATATGCAAGTACATTAAACATTGATGAAACAAATTAAACTGTTCTTAATAACAATACATTTTTTTACAATTACATCTAATAAAATATCATTCCTCTTATAAAATTTGCACAATGAAATCACTGTAGATGAATTAGATATTCAATAAGAATTAAAAATTAAGAAGTATAAAATAAAAATTTAAAATTCGGATATACTTCACCTTTAAGTCATTGACAATATATTGAAACAGACCCCCTAAAGCACTACACTCCTTTTCAGCAAAAGACTCCATTTTTTTAGACGCCGTTATGGATCCAAAGTTAAAAATGATTTGTTTTTTCAGGTTGCATACCGAGTAAATTTTTTGCGATAATTACCAATCCTTTCAAAATACATTATTGCGACAGCTAAAATAAATCACCACCAAATATACCTGATCAACAAACTAAAATCAAAACTTCAGTTGCATTTCCTAAGCAAAGCAAAAAAAAAAAAATTGGGCTTAAAATAATAGTTATAAAAATATGTTTGATTATATGATTCACTATAAAATCAAAATACGTTTTTTCTGAAAACAAACAAATTTGTATCCTAATTTAATTAAAGCTTTTTAAATAACTGACAAAATGATAGCACATGAATTCAGAATATAAAAAATAAATATAATCTTTTATCTTGACTTTATATTTTACTAAAAAAACATCTTATCCAATGCCCTAATTTAACTTTGTACTGCAAATAGTTGCAAGAAATAACTAAGAGAGAGAGAGAGAGAGAGTCTTCCGCTAAACGAAACTAATTTACAAGAATAGCAGAAAAAACAACAACAACCATGATAGTTTATAATCTGAACACTAGGAAATTAATTTTGAATAAAACAAAAGTACCAATTATTATTATTATATTTTTTAATTCTTAATAAATATCACCCTAAAATAAAATGAATCAAGAATATTATAAAGATTATAAATCAGTATATTTATAAACCTTTAAATATTTGACCTGGATCAAAAATTCATTATTTCACTGTGACTATGACGGTAACAAAATTAAACACTTGATTTGAATCCCTCATGCTTTGCACAAAGTGTGTTTCTTACATGACAGTTTTTTAATACTATTTCTGCTTTATCTATTGCTTATTAAAATAAGTTTTTCTGAGGACATTCTTTTATATTTTTGAACATCATGGATTGTTTAGATGGTAAGCTCATTGCCTTTTATAGTACTTAATCGTATGTTACATCGTACATTTAAAATGTGATTAGTGCACAAATAATTTTTTAACTAAGTGTAAAATAAGTAACATTTTCTCTTTAGAAATGTCAGTAATTTTTTGTTTTATTACATTTTACTATATGAATTTCAAATTTTGTAAAATGTATAAAATGTCTTATAAATTTGAAAATTGGCTAATAATCAATAGCCAGATTATTGAGATTTTTATTTTACTTTCTGATGAGAATTTAGTAAAAATTTGGATTGTTTGATAAAGTTTAGGGAGTTACCAATGTAATTTTTCTAAAACAAGTATACAAGTGTGTATTTTTTAAATGTTCCTTCATGAAAAGTTTATGAATATTTGATACTTGTTTCTTATTTTGAATGTTCAAACCTTTCAAAATATTCTATAATAAAGTTAAAAGAAATGAGTAGTTTTGTTTTAATATCAAATACTAATTTAATTTTTACTTACTGCTTGCTCTAGGTATTATGTTCATCTTTAGAATGTAAAATTTTTTATGGTTCTTGCGTGTTATCGTAACAATTGCCAACTCTATTACTAACTCACTGAGTTGGCAACCCCAATTTCGTATGTTTCGTGTGCGCTTAATTGTCATCCATGTGCATCATTTAGTATAACGTTGCCAATAAGATGTCGTTTTTGTTCTTAAATTTTTATTTACTCCTTTTATTCTCACATTTCTTTGATGAAGTTAAAAATAGATGAGGTGGGAAAATACTAGTAGAGCCAACACCCTTGGCGACAAACTGAAAAAAACGCCAAGTCAGAACGAGATGGTGTCAAGCGAACTTGACAATGGCTGCAAGTAAATATAGTGGGTCAAGTTGGGTGTGTAAAGAAAATATATGAAAACAATACAGAAATTAATCAAATATCTTTAAGATAAAAAATATTTAAACAGCACTTACTTTGTTACTGCTGATCTTTTCTGAGTGGAGTGTACAGCGTGACAGCAGATTTTAAAAAAGCTTTGAAGGTCACATTGTGCTAAGCAAATGATTGTTGGAGCGCCACCATATATATTATGCGAGGTAATGGTCGAACATATTTCAAACATAATCATTCATACGTTTTCCAAACCACATGTTAGTTGCATGCAAAATATCATACATACTTTAACTTATTATTAGAAAATCACGAATTCTTTCTGAGAACTTCTCCAAACATCATGCACATTTGCACCTCTTTTCAACATCTCTATTCAAATCTGTCCGAAACAAAACTCTTTCTTTCGTATAATCCCATTTGATCATTATATTTAGGACATTCATGAAGCAATCAATCCTTCCTTCATACACCATTCAATAAATTTTTCCTTAGTAAAAAATTCTAAGGTATATTCACACATACACCCATCCATGCTTCCGGCTTGGTATCCAACAACAAAATGACGAAATTCGAAATTCCCGGCCACAAAATACAAAAATTCCAGCGGGCAGCTGCATTGTGCGCCCGGTCGCCAACCAAAATAGTTCGTGCCAAAGGTGTGGGCTCTCCTAGGACTGATAGTTCCTGTTTTGATAAGATATTTAGATGTATTAGATTTTAAGTGTTTTTCCTAAGTGTATGCCTAAATTAGTCCAGCTGACCATAAGGATTAATTTTAAGCACAGTTCTAATAACATTTAATTGAAATAAAAGCTTTTTGTGTCATATTTTCCAGGAGATTCAGATGATGTTGCAAAATGTCAACCTATTAAACTTTTATCAAAAAAAAAAATTTCTGATGAGTATATTCTGAATTCCGCTGTAAATAAGTAAGTTTGTTTAATGCGTTTTCATTCTTATTTTTTACCATATTTAACAAATTATTGTACTTTTATAGAACTTGATTTTTTTCAGCATGATTATTTTAATTAAAACACATGACAAGAATTTGAATTGTTTTTTAAGATTCAGCAATAAAAGTCTTGGCATGAATGTTTTTGTTTCTTTGTACTTATTTGTTATATTGTCGAACGATATTGCCAAATTGGATTATTTTGCCAATTGTTATGTTTCAACATGCATGAAGAAGATTTTTGGCTATTGGCTGCATATTGCCTTATTTGGGGATGTTTTTTAATTTTTGACAAAATTGGTCGAAAGTATAATATGCAAGTTCCTTTATTTTGTATTGATTTGAAAGTAAAATGATTTCAATATAGGATGAAAATCATTTCAAAACTAGCATGGGTAGTTAATTAGTAAAGCAGTTTTTAGTTGTGGTCTAATAAAAGTTACCTGTACTTGCGTACTATTGTAACCATATTGGTGACATTGAATAAAATCTTACAAATTCTAAAAATAGAATATGCTGATGGGAATATGAAGCACATAGTCAAAAAATACTATGTGAAAAATAATTATTTGAGTAATAATTTATTATTACTTATTTATAAGTAATTATAAATAAATAATCAATAAAAGAAAAATGAGATACTTAAGTATTGGCAACATTGTATGAAACAAATCACTTAGTTGGCAATTCAGCTTGTATGACACATGCAAAATCAGGACTGCCAATGTGGCTAGTTATTTTGACAGTTTCCATTGTTGTGATAATACGTAAGTACCAATAAAGAATGGCTAATTTTTATTATTCAATTTTATTACTTTTCAAATTAGTTTAATTTTTTTAGTATTATGTGTAAAAAAATTTATAATTATATTATTATTATTAATTTTATTATATAAGAATTTTGTAACTCCCAGATTCGCATTTAATATGTTAGCTTGCTATATTAATGAACAGCTGAACTTAGAATGGTAGCCAGCAGAGAAATATGAAACAAAGCACATGGTTGCTAATTAAGTGAATGCGACATATGCAAAACTGGGGTTGCTAATTTTTTGAGTTATCTTCAAAGTTGGCATGATTGCGATTGTACCAAGATACCCATTTTGTTGTAACCATTGAAAAAATACTGCATTTTAAATTAATCAGAAATTGATATTTTGTTGGTGTTTTAATTTTTGGAATTTTTTATGGGTATATATAATCTGTTTGATTTTTAATATCCATTTTAGATTTTTAAAAAAAGTTTTCTTTATTTAACTTTATTGGTGATTTACATAGTTTTTGTTCTAAGAAATGAGCTAGATTTAAATGAAAAAAGTTGGCTCTATATACATAACTTTAATTCAACAGAAGCAACTATATTTTCAATTCACATTTGTTCTCTTTATTCAGTATGATGTTCTTAAATCAGTGAGTAGGCAAATTTTTTGTTAATAGGTTATTTCAACTCTAAAAAGTAGAATAAAAAATATATGTTAGGGAAAAAAAGTGATGTTTAAGCATTAATATGATTTTAAAGAACATTAATTTCTTAAATTAAAAAAAAATACTTCTTTTACTTATCAATTAGTTTGCAGAGCAATAATTTGAAGGCATGCTAAATAGAATTTTTTGAAACATTAAATTTGAAGTAAAATTGATTGCCACATAAAAAGTTATAAATGAAAATTATTGAATTGAAATGTGTACATGTTTTTCTTTGCTCTTATCAATTGTTTTATTAAATTCCTGTTTATTTTTCATGTTTATTTTTAAATAGCTTTTCTTTAGTTTTAAAAGGAATTTAAAGTGAAGTAAAAATTTATTTTATAATAACATTTTTAAAAAAAAATTATGGTGTAATTTACATATTGTTATCTTTTATTAAACCTGTTCTTAATATTTGCTTTTTTTTATGTTAAAGCTTAGTGCAAGCACAGTCGGCTGTTGTTTTAGCTACCCATGAAGTTTTACAATTTGATGTTACAAATGAAACTAAAATATTATGTGTTAAAGGTAATTGCATTATGATTTTGGAAAAATTTAATGCATAATTTTCTTTGTAATTGATAATCTCAAATATCATTTTGTAATAGCAATATTTTTAACTTTCTACTTGAAAAAAGTTTCTTATTTTTAATAGGGTATTAATTTGCATTTTTTTGATAATGTATTTTAAAAGATCCATATAAAACAGTTTGATTATATAATACTGATAAGTTAACCCCTTAACTGCCAATTAAAAGTTATGCAATTCATTCCTCAGTGCCATCGTCTTTCACATAGACATGAGCATGTGGTGTATTGGGAGGAAAAGAAAAGGTACAAATAAGCAAATTTTCTCTGAAATAAGTAAATTCTTCACAAACACTCTCATTTTATTCCATTCCAAATCCTTTGGATAAGTTGTAATAATAGCAGTGCAAAGAAAATAATATTCCAGAAAGACATATATACATTTGGGCAGTTAAAGCACTGGTTGAGCGAGATGTATATATACACCAATGGCAGTTAAGGGATTAAATGTTACCAAAGATTTTATAAAATATTGTATAATTTACATGAAAACATTATATTTGATATATATGTTTTGAATTCTATTGGTTTACACATATATTGAATAAAAGAAATTCTTCAATTTTTCAGGTCATGAAAAATTAATCACAGGAATTAAATTCAGTTCAAAAACTCCTAGCTTACTGTTTACTAGTTCTGTAGATGGGAAAATTCAGTAAGATTTTAATTTAAAATGTATTGTGCTTTTAATATATTATTGATACTCTTTAAAAAATATTTATATATATATATGTATTTTTAGTGCATGGGATTTAAGAAGTAGCACAAGTCCTGTCCAGTCTTTTTTAGGTGAGTGTTTTTTAAAGAAAATCATTGACTGGAAAAAGACTTAAAGATAAGTGTCATTAATTACTTATAGACATTTCTGATGAGTAACAGAGTGGGTACTATTGTATTATTTTTTGTATTGTTTCTATTGTATTATATCAAATGATTTATTAGACGCAATAACACATTTGTATCAGAAATGAAAAATTTAGATAAAAAGAGATAAATGAAAAATAGTTTTGTAAAATTTTGAACAAAATAGCGAAGTTTTTCTGAATCTAAAAAATAAATGTTGCACTCTTCTGTATGTAGAGCTAGTGATTATGATTTCTCATGCATTAATTTTTTTCCCTTCGCATCAGATAATATTTTAAAAATTTGATAGAATATAATAGATAGAAAATGATAAAATCTAATCTATTCATTCAAATGAAGAAATGTTTATTTATAAAAATAAATTATAAGTTAAAAATATAATAGCAATTATGTGTTGGTGTGATCATCTGTTATATATATTCCAGCAAATTCGTTAACTTTTTCTCTCCATGATTTTTCCAATATTTGAAAGATTGTATTAAAATATATGGTTCTTGCACATTATAGCATTCTTATTTTAGTGAAATCTATTTTATTTGCTTGAAATATTAATAGCTCATGCTCTTTGTTTTACATATTAATATCCATAAAGTGAATGATATGAATGCAAAGGAATTAATTTTTTTTTCAAAAAAGATACAATTTGCTCCAAAAAATGTCAGAGAAAAGATGGCTTATTGTTTATGAAATAAAATAACGATGTATACTTGGATATGCTATTAAATTTGGTCTTGAATGTTAGTATCATTTTATTTTCTTGATGTAGCAAGTAGTTAAATTGAATTTAGTATATAGATTGCATTGAAATAAAGATTTAAAATAATAATTTGAAAAAAATTAAATATTTCTTTCTCTCTAATCTTTTATTGGCACAGAACTTATAAATTTTGATAAATTCCACACTTGTAATCAATTTATCATAGAACAAGTTCATTGCTGATTTCAGTTAAAGCAAAAGATTTCAATAAATTGATATTGAAGTTCAAAAATTTCTTAGGAAAAAAAATTACAGTTCTCAAAAATTGCAAGAAATCTCGAAAAATTGTCTAAAAATGCATTAAAATATTGTTACTTAGATTGGGGTTCGAGGATTTTATGCAAAAGCAGTCGTAAGCAACAAGACAGTTCTTTGCGAGCGATGTGTATTTATTGGCGTAAATCAATTCTTACAAATACAGGATTCAACAGCAAAGTTCACAGAATAAATTACAGAAGGATTTCACATCTTCAACAGCACTCAGACACAATAAACAGTGTCTAAAATACACGTTTATAAATGATTATTCACAATCACAACCGAGCTGGCTAAGTTCAAGGCTACTAATCGCTAATCAAAACAATGCTTACTACTCGCTGGTTGAAATCAGACTCGATTTTCGCTGGCTGAAGCCAGACTGACTCTTGCGGCGAGTATCACTCTATTTATAGCCGGGACCGAAGGTTCCGGAAACATGCGCTCGCATCATAGATCGTGAAATTAGTGGATTTCTCCACTAATTTCTAGAAGAATCCAGAGGGTCCCGAACTCGCCAACATGGTCGCCAAAAATGATGCCAACTTGGCTCTATCGCCAATATTTCGCCAAGTTCCCATTGAATCGCCATTATAACATAAGGGACGGCGTTGTTGCCTGTGAATATTACAACTTTAGCATGAAATAAATATAGCATGCAGTAACATAAAAGCATAGCACATTCAAATACACATTAATTACATTATTGTATACAAAATTCGTAACAATATAATCATTTGGGAGTTCAACTTAAGATAAATATAAAATAACATTTCATCTGCAAAACTGTCACTTTTTTCTTGTTTTTCTAGTAACAAATGACAGACAATTGGCTGTGTAAGTGTCATAAAATTAAGGCTCTTTTTTGCCAAATCCATTATAATATGCATGTAGCAAACCTTTTTAGTTATCTTTGCCCAATGTTAATAAAAATTGGACCAGAAATACTTTTTTGATTTATAACAGTGTTCCAGTGCTTGTATGTTTCAATTTATTATGATTTAAATTGTATTTAGTATAGTACTCATTTTTTAATAGGCTTTTATAATACAAAAATATTTTATACTTTTATCCGTTACTGTAATTCTAAATAGATTTCTGATTTCACATGTTAAAGGAAAAAAATTAAAAATTTCTGAATTTAAGGGATATGATTTTTTTTTAAATTGGTCTTATGTGTTATAAGAAACAGAGCATTTTCATTCCTGGAAGGGGACCCTCCCTCCCAATATTAAGCCTCAATAGGTATAATTTGACAATAATTAATCAGTTTTATTTTCATTTATATCTGTGAACAAATATATTATTTGTTCCATTTTTCTGAATAAAAGTAAGTTAAAATTTGTTTATTAGAAACAAAAATTTTAGTGTTTTTTTAAAGAATTTATTTTCTAATATTTTATCTGAGAAATCTATTTGAAAAAAAATCTAACATGGTACTTATATTTCTAAAGTGTATTTACTTTGTGTAAAAACTGAATGATTTACATGTTTTTTCTACAATATATTTTGGGTTTGGTACAAATTTCCGGATTAGTTTTTTTACGAGAGCTTAAGTGTTTTTGTATGATATAAGTAACACCATTTTGAAATGTGACTTAAGTATTTTAAATTTTTTATATATAATCTAATTTTTATTAACAGTATTTTGAGAACACCTAAACTTAATATGTTTGTATTTTTAAATGTCATTTAAAAGAGTTTTTGTATATCTGTTTGAATAGTGATGCATCTCATTTCAGATGATACTGATGGATCTTTGAAACCTTTTACATGCTTTGATTTCAACATGGATGAAACTCATTTGTGTGCTGGAACTGAGCTAATTCGTGATGATTCCTTTATTTTATTTTGGTTTGTGCTTTAGTTCATTTGACTCTTCTTAACAAGCTTTCTCATTGCTTTTTCTGATTTTTAAATCTTTTATTTTCTTGAGTAAAACTCTATATGTTTTTGTTTTTATTCAACATATGTATAGTTTCTTTATTTTGAGAGTAAATAATTTTTATTTTATGTATAGTTTGTGTATTTCTTCTTTACTACGGTTTTAATAAATTAAGCTACTTTTTTTTATGAAAATTGTTGAACCAAATTATTGTGTTTGTTGTTGACTTAAGAATATAATGTCTCAAAAATTAAGGTTGCATGTTTAAGGTTTTTTGTGTAGGAGATAATCTTATTTGATTTGTGTTTTAAACAAGATGATTTTATTTGAAATCATAATTGTTTATTGCTTATAGTTTTTATTATTTAAACATGTTTATTTTACTGTTTTTATAAATCAATTCTGTTTTATAAATCAATCATGGCATTTTTCTGTTTATATTGTGTCTATTTCAAAAGAGAAGATTTTTATTAATCTCTAAGCATTTTTAATGGGAATTATTTGATTGTCAGCAAATAGATGAAATGTTTTCTTTAAAGTAAAATTTCTTTTGGTTGATTTTAAGGAAAAAAATTCTTATCAGAAGTTAAATATTTTAATATATAAATGAATGTATTCTAATACATATTTAATCAGAAATCTAAGAAATGAAGAAAATAGAGCCCCACAAACAAAATATAATAATTTTTAAA
This sequence comes from Trichonephila clavata, assembly GCA_019973975.1. Taxonomy (NCBI): domain Eukaryota; kingdom Metazoa; phylum Arthropoda; class Arachnida; order Araneae; family Nephilidae; genus Trichonephila; species Trichonephila clavata. Next base: position 96,905 of record BMAO01028971.1, on the reverse strand, counting down.
CCAATTCTGAGGTCAGATGATTTTTGTCTGAGTTACTACTATCACTTTGGATTATAGTTTCATCTATAATGGGAATTGGTAACTGATCTTAATGTTGACCTCTTTGTGAGGAAATTTAAAGTTATTTTTACTTCAAGACAATTTCTCAACCTTCTATCATAATTTAAATCAAAACAGCTGTTTTGAGATGGCTTGACTGAGTCAAAGGAATATTACCAGTTTTCTGTTTTTTAAAACATTTCAAAAATCTAAAAATTTTCTTGTAAAATATCACTTAAAAACCTGTGATGCCACAAAAGTTGTTACTAATCCTCCAAAGTTTTGACGAGATTCAATAAATAACGTGAATGTAAGACAGATCCCTTTCAGCTACTCAAAATTATTGTAGTTTTTGCTTATGAGAATGTTTATATTCATGTCAAATGATTATGATTTTAATTTTTAATCATTAAAATTAATTTTTATCCAAATTGTACAACTAGAGATTTTAATAGAGTGCCTATGATTACTTTTTGTTTATGAATTCTCATTTAAGTTGCTTTATTTAAAATGGCAGAATTACAATCAACACATTCTGAATGATAATTATCATGAAGAACAAAACTTAGCTTTTCCATTTTTGTGTACATCTTTAGCTGTTGTTTGTTTTATTAGAATTTTTATTTATCATGCTTAAATTTGCTATTCATGAAATTTCAGGGATCAAAGGACATCTAAAACACTTGGTGGCTATTGGAATTCTCATACAGATGATATCACACATGTAATTTGTATTTACTTTTTATCTGTTATACAATTTATCTCAAATTGCAATTCAAAATTAATTTTTTCCGTTATTATTAAGTTTGAAATGTGTTTTTAATACTTTAATTTTTTTTATATGATGTAGATTCTACATGTAAAGCAATTCATTTTTGATAGTTCTGTAACAATTATAATTATCAAGTTGCACAAAATAGTTATTTAAAAAGTTAAAATTTTCAATATTTTCTTGCAATTTCTACAAGAATATAATTATTTATAAAACTAGTAAAGATATAATTTAATTATTAAGAACTTATTTTAACAGTACTATTTTTAAATAACAATTGTAACATTAGGGAATTTTAATTTCAAAACAACCAAAAGAAAATTTCGTACAAAGCATAGATAATAAGCTGTTAATGAGCTAATAGATAATAAGCTTTGTGGGTTTATTTTTAAATCTCATTTATGAAGTCTGCAATATTTTTCCATTTATTGAACCATATTGTCACATCAATAAAATATTATAAATATATTTATGTGTTGATTTTAGCATTTATTATGTTGTATAAAATCTTCAAAAACTCTTATTTAATTTTTAATCCATCACTGCCGACTATGAGATATCTCATAGTAAACATGTGTCCAAAATCTGCCAGCTATGAGTTACCTTGTTGTGTGTGCTGCAATTTCAGAATTTTTTACATATCTCCATTTGAGTTAGGAATTATTAGATAGGATGAATGAAAAATTTATGTAGTGCAAAAAGCATATCATTTTTATTATTTAAATTATAACTTAGACTATTAGATTATAACAATAATTATATATATGCTGTATTTAGTCTAATTTAAATCTGCACTATTTTTCCAGTGTTAATGCTGCTGATAATCAGGCGCAGCTTAGAATCGAAGGCAAAACATTTGTTGGATAGGGGAAATTGGTTTTTACCCCTTTCAAAAGGAAAAATGTAAACATCCATTTTGACCACTTGCATCAATGATTTATCCCATTCCACATCTTACTCCAGTTTTCAGTGTATTCTAAACAGTGTTGTGTGCTCATATTTAGGAATTTTTTTTCTTTTCGTATTTGCTTTCTTTTAACTACCTAAACATCAAAGATATTGGTAATAGCATCAGGATGTTCACTGTGTTGCAAGCATAAAAAGGATGGCAATTTTATATGCAGAAAAAAATGGAAACAGAGCAGCAGCAACTAAAAATTTGATATGGACGAAAGAAATATACTATGCCGATGGCATAAGCAAATGACATTTTTGCTTGTATATGTTTAACAGTCTTTAATAATTCTTTTACATTACATTCTTTAAAAAAAATGTTGCATAACAAATGCTCTGGGTGGCACAGAAGATGACACTGTGATCAAAAATAGCGATACTAGCACCAATTCCAAGAGTCAGCTGTGACAATGGGAATGACGAATCATTTTCGTAACTTGATATTGACGGTTTGAATAATTATAAATTCACGTATGCATTTGAAAGTTTTTAAAACTGATAAAATAAATTAGATTTAAACTTTTTATTAAAACTCATTAAAATGTATTTAAAATTTTTTTTTTTAAGTATTGGATATTAATGAACCTTTTACAAATTTTTAAAAATATTTTCTCAAAAACGTGTAGAGAATTGGGAATGCAGCTTAGAATCGATGACAACATTTTTTCACAAAAATATGTTGAGAAGTTGCAGTGTGACTTAGATTTGAGTAAATATGGTATATGAATTTATTCCAAAAATATTTTTAGAAAAAATGTTTTTATTGTTGCTGTGTATGATGAGCTTTAACGCAAAGTGTTGGGTTGTTAGGACACACTGGACAAAAATGATAAGTCCTCTTGTGTGCATTTTTTTTTTTTTTTGCTTGGTACAATTCAACATGCCTTTGTAGGCATTCCTTTTTTTTCTGTTGGAGGAAGATGCTCAAACTAATAAAAATCAATTTTTTTCTCTTTCATCGCCATCAAATGCATAATAACTGATTCCCTAAATTGATGCATCCTCATCTTTTTATTTCCTGATTTCTTGGGTATAGAACATGTGTACATTCTGTAGGAAGTTTTCATAGTATAGAGCAATTTTCTTGTACCAACGGATGGCTTTTATAAAATCTGCTAATTATTACTTGTCAGTCTATTTTTATTACTTTACATCTCTGTATAATTAATTACCTTTGCGTAATAGGTTTTTCCCAGTGAGAATCATTACACATCCGACTGTTGCTAGATGAAATTAGGTCACACACTTGTAAAATCAAACAAAACAAAAAGAAAATCTGTATGTCAAGATTTTTATTGGAAAAAAAAAACATTACGAAAACTTATAAGTAGCACTCAGCACATTAATCGTATTCAGTGATGTCAGTTACAAGTTATCTTGTAGTGTTTTTTTTTCAATAAAAAATTACTGTAAATGCCATTACAATATTATATCAGTAACTTAATGTTATTATATTTTGTAAAACTTCATGCTTTCTATAAAATCTTGGCACCCAGGGAAAGACGCTCGAAATTTATCTGGCAGTGGATGGGTTAAAAATTAATCCCAGTACAAAGTGAAACATTCTAACATAAAATTTTTTTTTTGAATATTCAGATAAAGAACGATACTTATATGTATTATTGCAACAATTCTAAAGCTCAAAGTAACTCGCAAAGTTGGCAACCCCGATTTCCTATGGGTCATACGCGCTGAATTGGCAACCATGGGCTTTGTTTTATATATGTTACCAATAGGTTGTGATTATACATAAGTAGCAAAAGAACTTATTTTGATTTGTAAAAACAGGTGCAGTTTAGTTCAACTTGTGATTCAGGTTTAGCAACTTCATCCCTGGATGGTCTGATTAATATTTTTGACACGACTCAAAGTTCTGAAGACAAAGCTCTGATAAATACTCTTAATACTGAATGTTCAGTGGTAAGTTTTCATTCTATCTACATATTTATATAAAAAAATAGAATATAAGGGGGAAGCTTCATTTTTAATGATTAAAAATTGTTGTGAAATTTATGAATAATCATGACTATATTAATATTTGACTACTAATGGAAAGAGGGATGTAAAGTTGTATATGAAGTGAGAATAATTGCTACTATTTTATATTTATTTATGTAAAAAATTTGAGTTCATTTGATTAAATAACAAATAGATGTTTACTAATTTACATAATTACATTTCTTTTTGTAATATATTTTAAAATTGAAGACTATTTGGTTTCTTTAGCTTTTAGCTACACACAATATTTTAACATAAATACACTTGTGGTGGTGTTAATATTCTATGTATTTTGTATGCGACCAAAAAAGCACACAAAAATTACATAAGATCAAGCATTTATGCTATGAGGTTTAAAAATATAAACTTTAGATGATGCTGAATGAAAATTCTTTGAAGAAAACAAAAAAATATGGAGTATAATATATTGCACAAAAATTTTAGCCACTTACAATACCAAATTTCATTTGGATATTCCTGTCATGTGTTGCACTCTGGACAAGTAATTACTGTAAATCAAGGGTGTTAAACTCAAAGGCTAACTTGAGCCAAGCAAATTAAGTTTAACTTAAAGTGGGCAAAAAAAAAAAAAAATCAACATTCGCAGAAACATAAGTTTATTTCAAATAATACAATATAATAAACAAAAATAAAAAAAAAACAAGAAAAATTTAATGTCTAAGTCCTGACCTTTGACTCAGAATTTTTCTGTTTTGTGAGAAATTTTGATATATTATTGTGTGTCAATATATACTGGCTGGGTCACAAAATTTTTGGGGGGGGGGGCAGTGAATTTGACACTGCTGTAAATGCTTGTTGTTTGCACACCAATCTATAACACACATGACACATCATTGATGTCATTTAGTGCCAGGAAAGAACTTCTCAATATTTTTTTAATTGGCTATGATTTACTTGCTAGTAAGTGAAATTATACTGTTATTTTGTCCCTACAAAAAATAATCTCTGGTTTTATTTTCTTCTTCAAACTCTTAGTCTTGTTTTGATTTTGTATCATGATTACTTTCTTGTATAGCCTTATCTTCAGACATATCTCTCATATTTTCCTGTACATAATCTGCAGATTATGTGAAAAAAAAGTTTAAAATTTTGTTGTGCATATTATAGGCCTCTGCGGATAATGTGATAAAAAACATTCTCCATCATAAAAGCTTACAGTAAAAGTTTTGAAAGAAATACCATTTATGTTTTGGAAAAAAAATAACAGAGGGCACTGAAAGCTTTTGTGACTGCTGATGTATTTCAATTACTATCAGTTTTGTCAAATTACATCCAAGAATGAATTCGGTTCTTTGAAAAGATATTACAGTTGCTAATGTCATTTCACATTCTGTCTTAACTTGAGCTGTTTCATCCTGAAAATATTCAAGTATATCCTCCTTTCAAAACAGAAGCATGTAAATTACACAACTGATTTTGAACTAACTGTTATAGAGAATGCTACCAAAGTATGAAATCAGGAAACTTCAAGATTGTTTAATGTTGATGAATCAAATATTAAATGTGGAGGGGAAAAACAAGGCTGATTTTAAGAAATGTGATCCAAAGCTTTTTAATTATAGACTTGATAAAGCACATCTCAGTGAGAATGTTAAATATGCCGTGAAGTCTTCCTCTGCAACTAATACCTGCAGAACTGACAAAAAAATTGCAGCCCTTAGATGTCAGAATAACTAGATACTTAAATCGAAAGTTCAGAAATTATGGGAACAATGAATGTGCGATGGATAAAGCATTTTACAAAAAAATTTATTGATTATAATTTTAGTAACATTGTGTATTTTTTATTTACTTATCTGACACTACATTATTGGCATTATATATTTTGGATTATTCATCATAAAAATTGTGGTGGATTATATGGCATTGAGGATTATGCAACGTTTACTTTTTTACTCGAAAAAAAAGGCTTATGGATAATATGTTGCTGCAGACTATATACCGGAAAATACGGTAATATCCCAGTGGTCGTGGTAACCTAGGTGTCAAGGTAACAGACTTGTGGACAGTGTGTCATGAGTTCGAGCCTGTATTGCTGGTATAGAGGCACTTGTGTTAAGCTAGCAGACTGTGAAAAATTGTATTCAAAGACTAAGTTTTGGTTTGAAATTCCAATCTGTTGAAAGAAAATAGATTCAATGAAAGTCCAAGTTCAATTTGATATTATTGAATATATTTCAGCGATGAAAAATATTTCAATATGAATAGAATATTTCACTAATAATCGCTTAGTTTACATGTCACAAGTTAAGTATATTGATACATGAGTATATAACAGACTATTTCACTAGAGAGCGTTTTACATTTTGAAGGAAGATACATGCACTGACTGTTGCTACAAGACTACTCCTAAATGTAAGTGGCTCACTGCAACAGTGCTATATATATATATATAATGGCTTTTATAACCATTCAATGGTGATGAAGACCCACTGTGCAGAGGGGGCCAATGCACATTAACCCCTTAACGATCGGATAATTTTGAAGAAAACTGTCCTAAAAGTGCCTATTTTTTTATTGAAGAAAGTTAAATAAAACTAAGTACATGTTCAATATATGTATTCATTTTTAGTTTTGGATTAATTTTTAGCTTAAAATACGAAATTTAATTTTTTAAGTAAAGCAAGCATTTAGTGTTATATTCACTGAATGTTGGTTTTTCAACAAAGGAGAAAATTTTTATCAAAAACATGTGTTTTAAATGTTAAATGAAAACTTGATATAAATAAACATTAGTAATTTTTTCTTGTGTGATAAATTTCAAAGCACGAGATTCAAAGGCCAACATCACAACCTGGACAGTAGTACTGAGTGTCCTTTCTGCATCTCTTATTGTTTTTATCTCTTTTGGAGCAACACTTTGCAAACTCTTGATGATTGACGCTTCTTATCAGTTGGAGGTATCGGTCTTAATAAAATGTCTTTCAATCAAATGGTTGGGATGCTAGCTTGGCCTGCCTTTTTTTGCAGTGGTTTCTGATACAGAATACTTTCCAATAAGTTCATCTACTAAAGATAAACAGACCATCAAATATGATTTTTTGCCTCCTTGTTTTTTGTAAATAAGATACAAGTTCAAAATAGTTTGATCTAACAAATAAAAAAATATTTTCTTATCGTACTTCTTACCTTGTTTTCGAGCAATAGAGTAATCTCCAATATATTGGTCTACAATGTCTACTGCTCCCATATTTTTACTGAAGTCATTGACAAAAAAGTACTAAAAGTAGAATCTGATTCACTTCCTGGCTCTAACTTCATAATGCATGCAATATTAAAATATATATATATATTTATCAATATATATATATATATTTATCAACTTGAGTGTTTTCACTAAGAGCGTAACTAAGTACTTGACCTAAGATTACAAAAATGTATCGCTAATATATATGTTTGATTGTGCTGACATCTAGTTAAAAAAATTAAATAATTATCGCTAAACACGTTACAAATAATCTGGTTCTGCCATCTAGTGTGTAGATTAGAAAATAAACAATATTTTGGGCTTAAAAAATAGATTGTTTGAAGCTTTTTTTGGCTAGGTACTTTTCAACCCTCCAGCCCAGAAATGTCACGGGCACGAGGAATAGAGAGGGAAATTTCACCCTGTGAATTTGACGGGAGCAAGACACAAGGGGTTAAATATGTCGAGGCTCAAAGGTCCTTCCGTTGGTGTGGTGTGAAATCTAGGCGAGGGGATGCCAGCTCAAGTATCATCCTCGTCACTTGACCATGGTTCAAAATTACGAGGTCCGTTTCCAAAAGCCCTCTAGTAATTGAACAGTGTCCCCTTAATATTCACTCACTCACTCACCTGATATCCCAACTTTATCTTGTGTATGGCCTAAACCTTAGCTTGAATCTCATCATGGGAATATGATTTACATTTCTTGTGGGTACATAACCCCTAAAAATAGATCTGTAAACTTAAAATTACTCAAATTTATTTTATTCAGACAAAATAATCTATTAAGGTCTGTCAAAATGTTCTTACATAACTACATGTATGGTCACCATTCAATGCTAAATAAAAGTTTTAAAGTGATAATCCATTTACAAATGCCTCCGAATCGATAAGATCGATAATATATGTCAAGGACACTTCAATGATAGGTTAGAGGTGCACACACTTCGGTAAGGGGGCATTCCATTTCAATTATACTCTGTTCACTGTAGATGACACATTTTGTACACAAGCATGTGTAGTTAAAGGCTAAGAAATTTTTATTTTTGATTTACTAACAATTTATCATCATAATCTGTTAAAGTTAACCTTAAACAGAAGTAAAGGTATAATATTTTGTAATATATTTATAGAATGTTATAGAATCTCTGAAAGATTTGTCACTGAAGGAACATTAGACAATTTGTGTTAGTAACAGTCATGTTTTACGAGACATTGTAATTATTTTATTGTTTTTTCAATTTTGATGTCACTCTTAACGATAATGTTAGCATTTTTTTATAAGTGTGAAGAGTAAGTAATTCCATTTCTTTATGTATTCATTCTTGGTCATAGAATAAGTTTGCCTGGGCTCTTGATGACCATGTTTCATGCATTACTGGCAATGAGGAGTATCAATTTTGGTCAGTTGAAGAAGTAAGTTGTGTTTTAAAATGTTTGCTTTGTGTAGTAAGTTGATTGCAACAATTAATTACAATTTTATTGTATTAATTAAACCTTTCTAATGGGGACTTAGAAATGTGATGTACATTTATTCAATTACTCCAGAGCAAAGTGAATTTTTCTCCCATTTTCAACAATCAGAAGTGAATTCCTACTATGTAAATTATTTGCTGATTTTAGAAACAACTAAGAGAAATAATTGATCTTAAAGAAATCTAATACATTAAATAATGAAATCAAATTCTGAGTTGATTTTTATTTAAATTAAAAACATTAGACCACACACACATGTTGTAGGATGCAATTTTTCATGAGATGCATTTTAAGATTGTCTTTTTCAGTAATGTTTAGAGAAATTGATTTATCTATTTTAAAAATAATTATTTAAAATGTAGAAAATTATTTAAGTGCATTATGTGATTTTGCTTATATATTCTTTTCAATCTAATACATATTTGTGGTAATTTTCTTTTATATGCAACTTATTTCTTGAGTAAAAATATATTTAGTTTGATAGACTATAAACATATGAAGAACTTAAGGAATGGTGCATTTTAGAGCTGCAAGTCTTTTTTTAAATTTTATCTTAGGGATACATATCTAAAGAATTATTTTCACCATAATTAGTCTGAAAAACAAGAAAGATAAATTAGATTTCTCTTACATGAAATGTTTTATTGGTTTGATGTGAGAAATTTGTTTTGGAACTAAATAGTTTATCCATTCTTGTATGTTTTGGAATTATTGGTTATAATTTTGAAGTAAATATATTTCTTATCAGGTACTACAATTTGAGCTTAAAACACATTCTGTATCATTGTTCTTTTAATCATTTTTTGTTTATAATTTTTTTTAACAAAATTAAGTGTACTTGATCTGCAAAAATGCTTGCTATGACACAATTCCATGTTGTCTCTAGGTGTTGATCTTTCGTTTAAAATTAAATCTTAAGAAAAAAAGAAAAAAAAACTGAAACAAGATGTAAATATTTTTTATTGCAATCTTTAGAGCAGAGTTGGGGTGTCAAATTCAAAAGCTAACTTGGGCCAAACAAACAAGGTTTAACTTTAGGTAAGCTGCAAAAAAAAAAGAAAGAAATGTAGGTTTATTTTGAATAATACATTATAAAAGAAGAAATGTAATGTTTATGCCCTGAGACTTCACATCTCTTCTCTGCTACTATCTTTCCTATTTCAGAAGTAATTTTATTATGTTTTTTAAGATATATTGGCCTGACTGCACAAATGTTCATTGTGGGCTGCAACTTTGACACCCCTGCTTTAGAGAAATATTTTGCAAATAATGTGTATTAATTACATTTTTTTAAATATAATAGGCATATAAGTATATTGAATAAAATGTTTGTCCTTGTTTTAATTTGTTCATATTGTGTGTCCCTAATTCATTGTATTTCTGTAAAAACAAAAAATTCTTACAAATAATTCCCTTCACTTTTTTTTTACTTTCAGACTAAACCATCTGTATTATCACGAGAAGACATATCAACAGATTCTAAGGTGTGAATGCTACGAAAGTATTTTACTGTCCTTTGGCTCTGTTTCATATGTGTTATCCGATTTTGTATAGCATTCAACAATGATCTTTTTTAACATGCATTTATTTTAGTACATTTTCGAATTTGATCAATATAATTGATGTTTTTTATTATATTTTAGTGCAAAATTGACTTTTTGATTGACACTTTTGTTGCTGGTCAGTCATTTTGCCTTGCTACTGGAACAAATAGGTGAGTGCTATAAATTTTTCATTAGCTTGCTATTTTCTATAATATTATGCATAATCTGGTTATACCATAGTTACTACAGTCATAAAGAGTTTTAGGCAATGAAGTATAATAATTTTTTTGAAGAAAGTTTTTTAAAAATTCACTTGTATTTTAGTAATATTTTTTTATATCTTTCAATGTATTGATCAAGTTAAATTATAAATTTAAAGATAATGCAGTGCCTTTTTTTTTATAAAATTTTTTTTAAGAAGAATGGTGTATTTTATTTTTGACCTCATTAAAGAAAAATATTTTTTATGTGCATCATGTTCTTGATTTTATTCTGTTTTAAGTAATGGAAAGACTATAATTATTATAATTGCTATGTGCAGTTTACAATAATGTACATGGTTCCATTGAAAAAACAGCAGAATAAGATTTTACAAAGGAAATTGTATTATTTTAATCACGTTGAAAGATTAGATTTAATTTATACATTTCTTGGTTTTTGTTATAGCCTGTTTAAAAATTCTCCACTGCTTCTATATCCTCTTACTGTTTTAAATATTTTGGGCAAATATATATTATGTTTGACATGTTATTAGTGTGATTCAGTTTATTTAAACCTTGTCATAAATTTAAAATAGAGCATTGGGACGTTAACTATTGAGAAAGAAATAGAAAAACTTCTAAGAAATATTTTCCATACCATCTATTTAAGAAATATTGAATCATTTTGGGTAGATCATTTTTTTTTTATGTTTAACCCCTTAATTGCCACTGGCATAAATATCCATTCTTCCAAAGTAAGATTCTTTGCATTGATTTGCTCTGTTTAAAACTAGTCTGACGGCTTTGGAATACAATAAAATGACTTTGACTGTGTTTGCAAGGAACTTATTTCGGAGAAAAGTTTGCGGCACTGGGGGTAAATTGTGTAGCCGTTAAGAGGTTAAAGGAGAATGAATTCACTGATCCATTATATTTTATAGCGGCTCTGTGCAATTATATCGCCGAAAGAAGAAATTTCTAAAAAACATTGGATCCCTGAAAGATGGTCATACAGATATTGTAAGAACTATAAGTTATAATAAGGTAAGTAATAATTATATATAAGGAAACTCTTTTCCTCTATGCACACTTATGTATTCTTTTATATGTGAAAACAGATTGGCCATAAACTTTAATTTTGGTAGTCAGCCCTCAAAGGCTCAACTTTCATTAGATAAGTGTTTAATTTATTATCTGGAATGATCTTTCCTTTTTCTATGGGCTTACCATCTATCTGAACTACTGGGATGCTCTGGTGATGTTTTCCATTCACCTTAGCCTTTTCTTTTCTTCATCTTGGTATGTCTCGGTCATAGAAGTACATTTTTACACTGAGGAAATTTGTCTATTAATAGGTTGCTTGGCATAATTTGTAATTGACATGTTCTTAATTTTTTTAGATAAAATTTCTGATTGTATTTTTCTATTTTTATTACATGAAATAACATATATTATTGTGGTATTTCTAAATAAGATTATGCACACTTAAGTGTCTTGCCACCCTTTTAACTTCAGAATAGCTGCTGCTATTTTCATAAAAGCAGTGTCTAGGTATAGTAGAGTAGCCTTGTGTTTCTGAATAAAACCATCTATGGGACTACCTGGTGAAAACTTGTGGAGTTAGCATTCCTATCTCAAAAATGGAACAAGATAGGGTTACAATGTGCATTTGTTTTTTCATGATCTCTTTCACAGTGATGTGAAAAAATTTTAGAACTATCTTTATTTTAGATGTTCAAACTTCTCACCGTCAACTGCCAATGCACATTTAGTTCCTCATTTGAATGTCAGGTTGGCTTAAGTGTTCATAATGCAATGTTTGTGGATACACCTGCTGTTTCAGAAGTCCAGTGGAGGCTGACACCTCCATACCCAATTATTTGGTTCTTGAATTTCTTTACAATGTCCAGCTTTACTGGAGATGTCTTGTGAGCAGGCATGCCGTCATGTTGAAACCATAGATTCCTAAGATTAAACAATGGCTGGTGCTTCACAAAATAAAGTATGTTCTTTAGCAATTGTAAACATTGGGCAGATCAGCTTGTTGTTCCACACCAAATATTAACAGCAAACTGCATTTGATGGCGAATGTCAGTAAAACATCTAGGATTTGCCAGCACCCATTACTGGGTGCTTCGCCTATTCTAGTGCACATTTTAACCATTCTGTTCTTTGTCTTTTCATATTAAATCGATAATGCTTTACAGCTTTGTAAATAACTTTTTCCGTTTTCGAGAGTAATACTAACTACACAGTTTTCCATCAGTTAGCATTGTGGATGGTGTAATTCAGTGGCATATGGCTACCTTACTATTTCAAGACACCACCTTTATGGCTATAGCAGCAGCTGTTCCAAAGTAAAGAGAGCGGCAAGCGACTTTAGTAGGTATATGAGGTCTGGCTATTAAATAACGAAACTGCACGCCTCTAGGGCGCCCTAGAGGCGTGGGGAAAAAAACAAGTAGTGCGTTGGGTATCTGGAAATTTTCTCTATTCACGTGTCAAAACACGTTTTCGTCACTATAATAGTACTTGTGCAGTAGCGGTTTAAATGAACGTGTTTTTTTCTCGTGCCGAAAACCATGTGTGACGAAAAACAGGAGCAATGTATCAATCTCGAATTTCTCGTTAAGTTGAAAAAATTTCCGACTGAGTACTATAAATTGTTGCAAGAGGCCTATGGGGACAATTCTCTATCTCGTGCACATGTTTTTGAGTGGTGTAAGCGCTTCAGTGAGGGCCGAGAGAGCACTGAAGATGACCAGCGCCCAGGTCGCCCTGTCACTGTTTCAACTCCGGAAACAGTGACCAAAATCAACCAAATAGTCCATGCAGATAATTGAATGAGCATCCGTATGATTGCCGAGGCTGTAAACACCGATAAAGAAATGGTTTGAAAAATTTTACACGAGGAATTACACATGACAAAAGTCTGTGCGAAGTAGGTGCCAAAAAGCTCTTTCGTCAACAGGTCTGCTCAGATTTCCTTGAAAGGTTAGAAGAAGATCCCGGACAGATAAAAAACATTATTACTTGCGACGAAACGTGGATTTTTCAATGCAATGTTGAAACAAAGCGGCAATTGATGCATTGGAAGACACCTGAATCACCCGGAATAAAAAAAGCAAGGATGTCCAAATCAAAATTCAAGGCAATGTTGATCGTTTTTTTTCGACATTAACTGTATTGTGATGACTGAATGGGTTCCAGAGGGTCAGATTGTCAACCAGACTTACTATTTGTCAGTTTTGGTAACACTGCGAGAACGAGTTCGTAAGAAACGGCTCAAGTTGTGGAAGAACAACTCATGGATTTTTCACCAGGACAACGCACTTGCCCATAACCCGCTATCTGTGAAGCGGTATTTGGCCAATAAACGCACTCCGGTGCTCGCCAGATTTGGCACTGTGCGACTTTTTTTGTTTCGGAAGATAAAATATGCTTTGGAAGGGACCCGATTTGAGTCGATGGAAGCGGTAAAGCAAAAAACGGCAGAGCTCTTAAAGGCCCTCACCAAAGACTTCCAACACTGCTTCGATCAATGGAAAAAACGTATGGAAAGGTGTGTGGTGAGGGTAGTATATTGAAGGGGAGCATTCGAATGGTAAAATAATCTTTATAATTAACCCTTTTTCGTAACCAGTCTTGTTATTTAATAGCCAGACCTCGTACTGAATATAATTTTTAATGAATCAGCTCCTTTTGTTAAATTTATAAAATAGCATTGTTTTAAAACTATTTTTCTCTAGGGCCATTGTCTTGTGACTGGAGGTGAAGATGGACGAATATGTACATGGAAAATTTCCTTATAATAAATGTATATTTTATTTATATATTTGTCATTGTGTTGAAGTATAACTATTGAAAGTATGACTGAAGTATATATTCTTAGTTGCACATTTTTTCAAGAGATCTGCTAAAATTTAGTTTCAAGGCTGTATTTCTGACTGTACTGACATTTTAATTTCTTTGAAAACAGGATAGTCTTAATTATATATATAATTCAAAGAGAATGAAACATGCTGTAATTAATACATACTGCAGATCTTTTGAATAATTAAACCTCAGCTGCTACTCCATTCACCAAACTTCCCACCATGTCAATGAACATAGGACTCAAACATGTTGTCCAATGCTATTTCTACTAAAGACTTGTCAGAACTCAAAAGTCATCTGATGTGGTTCAGAAATACTGAAGCTTGTTGTCTGACGGAAATAGATGATCGAATAATGCTTATTAATACAAATAGAAAAGTCTTTGCAAAGAGTGGATAAAGTATGTACTCGTAAATGGTTGAGGTTGAAAAACTGTGTCCTTGGTCATATTCTATGAATTGTTTCTTCACTTGACAGAGTGCTAGCATTTTCATGAGATCTGACTAGATGACCATTTCAGAGTTTTTTTCTGTGGAATCGCATTTATATTTTTATATTGGCAGCCATGAGCACCTTCCCTCTGAACTTGGCATCTCAATAGTTCACCTACTCTAATGAACTTTCACCACATCCATGATACCCTGATCTAGAGATATGAAATATATATATGTGCATTGCTATTAATCATGAGATTTTCGAATAAATTAGCCAATTTTATTTTATCTTTGTATTTTTCCCCCGCAATGGATTACTTCCAAAGCTGAAAATTATTAAATTTTCCACATTTAAATAATAGGTTTTATGTGGAAAGGGTGAAAAAATACCTTACTATGCCTTTTCCCTTGTTAGTTCTCCAAGTAGAAAGGAATTAAAACTGTAATCACCAAGAACTGCGCTCAGTAGTAAAGCTTTAATGAAAAAGTATTCGCATTTCATTTAAAGATAGGCATGGATTGGTATATAAGTTTTCCGCCTGTTGGAATCATTTTCCAACTTAACAATAGCTGGAAACTTAGAAAGATGTGCTCAAAATCTGTAGAAGTGCAGCTTGGACTTTAATGTTGTCCTATTATTCTGCACCTGGTAATTGTTTTTGTTATTTATTATGGTTCTTAAGACCGGGGGCATGGTACCCTGTACACAATATCTTTTACTTTGATAGTTATAAGAATAAATTTACATGTACTGTATTCGAATAAACATTTCATACGCAAAATACTATTTTTAAACAAGCAACTATTTAAAATTTTAAATTATTAAAATTCCTACTACTTTGGCAAATTTAAATATTTTTAAACTATTTTTTTTCTCCTGGAAGTGTTTCTCAAATCTGCGCTGAAGTGGTACTATAAAAAACAGTAATAAAAAAGCTATATCTAACTTTATAGATTTCAAATACAATAACTATTCATCTAAATACTTATTCCATGCACAGAATTATCAAACATATTATATTAAACAATCAGAAAAATTTTATAGTGAATATATAAAAATCCTTTGCATTTTGAACACATGATCATCATGAAAAATAAGAAACTGAGGAAAAGCAATTTAAAGTTTTTGAAATCAGAAAAATAAATGAAAGCTAAAAATACACTATTCATTCTTATATATTATTTTAAAATTCAAGTTGTATTAAGTATTTTTAATGCAAAATGAATCCTGAATTATCATGTATTAAAAAGTAAATAAGTTAAGATTAAACGGAATGAAGTGATAAAAAGTTATATCTAACTTGATGGATCTTTTAAAAAATAGCTCTTCATATAAATCCTTATCTATGCACAGAATTATCAAATATTTTATACAAAACAACTAAGAAAAATTTCAAAGATTTATACTGAATACAAAAAAGCCTTAGCATTTTTCAATATATGATCACCATGATAAATATAAAGCTGTGAAAAAATATTTTAAGTTTTGAAAGTCAATAAAATAAATAAAAGCTAAAACATAGTATTCATTCTTAAATATGTTGCAGTTCAGGTCATGGCAAATATTTTAACACAATAAAATATATTCTAAATTAATATATTTATTTTATAATATATAATAAAGTTAAATGTATTAATATATTGCAATATGAATCAAATGCACTAACAATTAATTTTGAACTTATAAAACACATTTTAAGTTCATATTATAATTTATTTTAAGTAAATATCGTTAAAAACCTCCAGATTTATTTGCGATTCTTTTTCTTTTAATCAACAAAGTCACTTTTTTTGCAAACACAATTTTTTTTCGAGCAATTGAATACACTAACAATATTTTCCTTTCGATAAACTCTACAATAATCTTGCCAAACAGCTAATATTTTTGACTATTTATTTGAAGCAAGCCTATATCCATTTGCAGATTTTCTAATGATTTTTTGTACCAAAATTTAATTCACAAACAGCAATAGTTACTTGATGTCATGTCACTGACGTTTCTTTCGAACATTTTATCAAAATGAAACTAAGTAGGCTCTTGTTTTCATATTGTGTCACATGTATCTCTGAAGAAGATCAATTGAAGCTAACATTTGATAGATTGGCATAATTTTGCATAAATGAGCTTTCTTCAAGGCTGTCTTCACATGCTTTATATGAGGACCATGTATTTCACCACCTTCAAGAACAGCCTGGAAAAAGTACCAAGACTCTTCTTCAGTTGGACATTTAAAATATTGACATTTCTGGTCTGCTGATATACTATGAAACAATGTAGCATAAATTGCAGTTTTCATTGCTTCTACATCACCTTTGTTAGAGTGAATTGCATTTTGATAGTAATAGGACAATTTTTTAATTGCCTCTTCCTTTAAACTGCCACAGGATTTCCCTTCCAAGGAAACACCTCTTGCCCTCCATTCTTTAACAGTTTTTCGTAAAGCTGTTCCTAGCCTCTTACTAACAAGGTTTATGCACTCTTCTATTTTAAGTTTTTATCTCAGAACCATAAACTTCCTTAGCATTTAAATACTGGTATGTTTTTGCATCGCCATCTGACAACTGTGTCGTGTATTGAAAACCACTACCAGCAGATATTTTCCATAATTTAAGAGCAACCTCTTGTTCCATGGCACAAGATGATCTTATGTGATTAAAAAGCACATGAAGATATATGGCCTTCATACCACTCATTAAATTCTGCTGAATTTTCTTTAAAATCAGATTTTGCATGTTCACATTCAATGCATGTGGACATAATATCAAAATCCATGATAAATTAGAAATGATTGCACCATGCTTGTGTTTAAGTCAAATGATTGGCTTTCATTACCTTCACTGTCAGAAATTCTCCTGCATATAAAATTATTTGATTTAATTGCATTGCATAAAGTACAAAATACAGAGATTTTTCTAGAAAATCCAAGCTTTTCACCAATGTCAATTTTTAGTCAATACGATTTGCAAACATCACACAGTATTTCAAAAGTCATTTGAAAAGTTGTACATCCATTATCAAATAATGAGGGGCTTCAGAATCTCCAAACAATTTACATTGTAAAAGCAGCTGTCTTCTAAAGGTTGGTATATCATATTTGTTTTTTATAATGCTGATGAAATATAAGATTTTTTTTTCTGAAAACATCAATTTCATGACTGTTGTGTTTGTTCAATGCACCATTCAGCTTTTTGTTTACTAACAAAACTGGATCGCTTTTGTCTAGACATGATGAAATAAAGTTCACTTATATCAAAAGATATTTAAAGGAATATTTAAAAATATCCAGAAAAAATAGATTTTATAACTGGCTTTGAAAAAAAAAGCTACAAAGCAAAACAAAATAACGTTTCTCTTGCATAAAAACAAAGAAATTAACCCACTTCTCTTCTAATTAAAGTATCAAGCTTTAGAATAGCGCTTAAAAGTTTAGGCTACGATGACAGCCTCTGTATTAGGAGTAGACGTCACGTGTTTTGGTTTCCCTTCAACATACTGTTAAAAAAAAAAGTTAAATGACTCAAAATAATGCAGCTAGAGCTACCAAATTTCCTAAGCATATTTTAAAATGTCATACTAAGGCAATAAAAAAATCGTTAAAATGGTCATTTTTAGGGTAATGTGTCCCCTTAAGGCAATATGGTACCATCTTCACAATTTTTATTTTATTTTTGATATTTGGTTTTAATTGTATTTCATAAAGGAAATATTTAATAATTATTCCATACAAAATGTTTGTAAAATTTAAACTTTTTTAGCTTTTTAAAGCATTTTTTAAAATCCCTAAGGCTTTTTTAAATGTCTCTTTTCTTTCAAATTTTTTTCCCAAAGTACCTTGTAATATACTACATAAAATTGTGCACATGGGGTTTTTTCTGCGGCTGCTCTTTAATTTTTTTATAGTTCCAAAAATTCCCCCCAAAACAATTTTGATTTTGAAATTTTTTAGAAAAAGTACTAAACATGTTAGAGCTAATTCCATGCACAGTTTTAGAAAACATACATTTCAGAACATGTATAAAAAATTTCAAACCCATACTTCAATTATCAAAAAAGCCTTAGGGTTTTGAATAACAGTATATGCACAAAAAATTCAACATGTAGAAAAATGAGTTTGAAGTTTTCATTCCATGAATAGCGTGATATAATAGTCATGGAATAGTCTGAAACTTTTATGAAATGTTAATTAGCTTATTTAAAACTGCTTACCATAAAAAATTGCACAAATGTAGAACAATTAAACAGTATACTGCCATAATGAATATGTAGAAAAAAAAACGAATAAAAGATCAATATTTCATAAAACCTTATCTTAATAATTATAAAAAAAATAAATATATACACTTCAGAGCTAATTCCATGCTCAGAGCTAATGCACAACATGCACAAAAGATGTTTATGCCTTTATTTTTTATTTCCATGATTTGAAAAGCCTTCTCATGTTAAATATTGTACACGAATAAAAGCAAAATCACAAATAACAATTTATAGGTAAAATGCATCAAAATCTAAGAACTGTATATGTGCATTTGTTTAAATAAATATCTTAAAATATTTTAATAATAAAAGTGTTAAATTTTGCACACATGGGATATATATGTATCCCCAAAACAAATTTATAAAAATGGGAGAGTTTTTCTATTTTTTCGAATTAGATTTTTAATTATCTGAGTTAAAAGGAGATTTAATATTTGGGAGAATCCGTTTTGAAATTTTAATTTCATTCGTAATAATATAAAAACCACGCACAACTTTTAAATCTTGATCAAATCCATTTGATCTTCCAGTAAATAATTCACAAACTAGAATTTTTGCATGAATTGCACAATTCTTTCTTAAAATTATTTATTACTGCATATACCAGCCTTAATATGACCCAATAGCTAATTCCCGAACCGTTCGGTTTAGATATGCACTTCCAATTTAAAAAAGGTAAGGAATGTTTTTAAGTGCTTTTCGAACCAAAAATCCTATTTAGAAAAAAATTACAAAAATTAAATTTTTGTACGGTCCCCAGGTCCTATCACTTATATTTAGAAAAAGATGCAGTACACAAAAAGTTTCATTTTATTACGATAAAAACTGGACGAGTTATGCCTACATAAATTTGAAGCATCCGAATTGCTCAGAAAAGGGGGTTGTATATAATTTGAGTTTAAAGCACAGTAATTTACTATCTACAGAAAGAGCAAAAAAAAACATCGTAGTAAACATCATAGATTGACAATTTGTATTGCTGCATGGCAAACAATAAAAATTAAATTAAAGAAATACAACTTGTACCGAAAAGATTAAAACACATTGTTTTAACAAATAGCAGCAAAATAATACAGGATTTACCGTTCAAATTATAACAATGTGGAATGATGCGCCAATCATGAATCAGGGTTTTATTATATCAGAATGAGCAAATTAACTTAAATAATGGTGAAGGCACGAGACAGGGAATACGTCTATTGCAACTTCCAGTTTTATACAAGCGCTGACCAGCACGGGCAATTGTGCAATAAGATGGATGTCTTCGAGTGGGAAATTTAATGGCATAAAGTCTTGCCGCCTCTCTCTTATTTCGATTACACTGCCCATAAAATAGTACCATTTCGCTGTTTCTTCATTTTTATACATCCCTTTCTCCCCTACTAGAATTCATAATATTAGAATACGACTGTATGCAATTGCAAGCGACTACACAACAGATTTTTATCGTTCGTCATGATCAGCAAATTAGACTGAAGCCGTAGCATACAAGTCTATTTTTGGAACTCCTTTTGAAATGTTTTCTTCGTCCAAAATATTTTATTTTTTTCTACGTTTTACACGTACAGTGAATAAATTTTATTTCTCAAGTACTCAATTATTGTATTATTAACGTATGCTTTTAAATTTAAAAACGATTTACATAAGAGTGACGAGCAAGAGCGAAAGTTTCCTAGCAGAGTTCCAACTAATTTCACTTTGGAGACGGCCCCTTACTAGCTTTTTGAAAATATCCGAGAAAATGCATATAAAGTATGATATTCAAAGTTCCATAACTCGGCCAGTTTTTTATCGTAATAAAATGAAACTTTTTGTGTTTACTTTGTTTTTGTGTACTGCATCTTTTTCTAAATATGTGATGGAACCTGAAGACCGTATAAAAAATAAATTTTTGTAATTTTTTTCTAAATGAGTTTTTTTGTTCGAAAAGCAAGTAAAAACATTCCTTACCTGTTGTAAAACATTTTTCAAATTGGAAGTGCATATTTAAACCGAACGGTTCGGGAATTAGCTATTGGGTCACACCCTGTGTAATGTCAATCTCCTTGATGCACATTATTATTCATTTTTACCAGGCTCTTTTCTAGCAGATAATCTGAAATGTAGGCGTAATAGTTGCTGTTTAGCATCAAACATTGCTCCATTACTTAATGAAAAATCCAGGTAAGGCTTTAAAATTTTGCAGGCATATTTATAAAGATTCGGGGTATCAAATAAGCCAATAAAATTTTTTTTGACCGTTTAAGGAATTTTAGGGTACCTTATCGCCTTAAGACCGCTTCTAAATAATGTATATTGTATGCCTATCAGATCATTAATGTTGTATGTTTGTCTTTTCCCTCTTGTTATATGTATATTCTCTTGTATTCTGAGAATGTTCTTTCTTATTTCTTCTCCGATATTCCTTGAAATAAAGTAGTTCTTGAAGAATTTTGACTCCTATTTCTCATTTTGATGTCAGTCAGGAGTTCAAAAGGTGCATCTTGTGTACTTTTGCAATATTCCATTTGGTAAGATTTTCTATGGAAGCTAAAAAAACTGGAATCGAAGTCATTGGAACTTTTCCTCTAGGAATGCCCTTAGTACGTGTGCCCTTAGTTAGGTACGTGTCGAATATTTTCTAGTGTATAGTTATCTTAAAATTCCTTAGAAATGAAAGCAGGACGGGTACCTGTTATTACTCGAAGAGTTTCCAAAAGTGCCTTGTTGAGCCTCGGCTTCTGCAATGCATCTTGTGCTGAGGTAGACTTTACTGGGAACAGCTAGACAAATTTTGTGAGCATGTCAACAACAGTCAAAATAGGCTCTTGTTTTTTGACATGAATGATCCAATTAAATCAACTTGGACAGTGCTCAAAGGGATACTTTCATTAGGATTCAGCAAACCTTTTTATTGTACAAAAAATATACACTATACTCTTAAATTCTTTTTTTGGCGTTAGGATTTTAAAAGTCCATCTTTATTAGTTTTTTTTTTGTTTAAGTCTCTGCAAAATGTCTGCTGCAATGAGCATTTTGAATGATGTCCATGCTTCGAGTACCACAAATAGTTCACGTCCTTTGTTATACTTATATAGTACGCCATTTTTAATAACATAGTCCTTTGTATAATTGGAAGCTCTCATCCTAATTTTGTCTGTAACCCTCATGACAAAATGCGTTGATATGTTTTATCTGAGATCTAAATCTATAGACTGCTTCATATCCTAGCAGCAAAGCTTATCCTGCCATTTTAGGAGTTGGGTCTTTTTTGAACATAGTCCTTTGTATAATTGGAAGCTCTCATCCTAATTTTGTCTGTAACCCTCATGACAAAATGCGTTGATATGTTTTATCTGAGATCTAAATCTATAGACTGCTTCATATCCTAGCAGCAAAGCTTATCCTGCCATTTTAGGAGTTGGGTCTTTTTTGAACATGGAAAGGCACCACAATCGGTGACTTTCTATTTTGGATCCCTAGAAATATTTCTGAATTCTTTTCTACTTATGCTATACTGTCTTTCATGCCTCAATTTTTCAGCTTATGAAATAATTGATATGAAAATAAACCCATTAGAAAACTCTTCAGATACTGTATGCTGATACTGAAGATGAAAATAATCAAAAGGTGCAATTAATTCTAATAGATCATACAGTTTTTACCATTCTGATTCACTGATTTTATGCTAGAGAGTATATTGATGTAAACGAAAACGTCTCTGTTTTCATTCTAAAATTTCTTTTTAAAAATGTCACTCAAAGGATTTGATTTTCTCCCATTCTAAAAGGGGAAAAAATGTAAAAGAATAAAATAACGAAAAGTCTGCTGTGAAGTTTCCTCCTGCTACCATTTGTCTAGAACAGAGGTTCCCAAACTTTTTTGCTCCTTTAAACTCCAACATTTGCCATGTTCTTCGATATTAGGTAAACCCCAGCTTACCTAATATTAAATTTTTGTCAATTCCTCAATTAAAATGTGTTTTTGACAGCTCGTTTAATGCTACTTCCATGAAAAGATTAAAATTTGTAACTGTAGTGAAGTGAGTGTGAAAACTAAGAAAACTTGTTAATTGTAAACATTAATTAAAATTTAAAACCTGTTATATAAAACAACGGAACAAACAAATGCTTTTTACGGATTGAATAACAAATTTTCAACATTTGACACACGCACAACTTTGTTAGATTTAACCTTAAATCTCCTTAGTTATGTTCAGTCTTTTTTGTTTTGTTTTATTTAGGAGATATGCGACCACACTGAAACTCCTTTCCACTAAGCAAAGCAATTAAATACTTTCTCGCGAATATTCAATATAATTTAAGATAAATAACAAGTATGTCTTTTAAAAGCCAAAATTGCGGATATCCGTTTATAAATAGCACTTTAAGATCTTCGTTAGTGCCTATATTCTAAACAGTTCCTCTTGTAATATGGCATTCGTTTTATTTTCTTCAATATCCCATATAGATTAATTTAAACCCATATGGATTAATTTCTCACTGAGGTATTTCCGCGGAATCAAAGCATTCTCAAACTTAGTTTAAAAGTCTGAATAGAGGGCATTTAAATGTTGAATGTAGGTTGAAACGTCATCTCTTCCTGGCTGATTGTGAGAAACTGGGAAAATTTTACGACGTCCAATGTTTAGCTTGATTGTGGCAAGAAACGTTGAAATGATGGTCTTTCTTAAAATTAAATTTAGGCTGTCACCTTGTAACCTGCAAGTTAGCCTAAATAAATCCGTTAAACAGACAAAATCTGGAAAAATGCAAAAACCCTTACCACATGTAAGCCTTCCAAGAGCTAGTGTACAGGAGTTAAAGATGAAAGTTCTCAACATTTTCTTCACACAACATGCAAATCACATTTCCAACTCATTGCTACTGATTTGTTTACTGCATTAATGACTAATTAAGATATTTATTTGAATCTACCATTTGAAATTTTAGCAACTGTATTTTACTGGTGGAGGACGCAGTATATTCCTAAAATATACATTGCTATTTCAGATAACATTGTTAACACATTGCTATAGTAGTTAATTTTTCACACGGGTGGTACGATTTGCCACTCCAGGAAAAAGTTGTATGTGATAGTTTTGAGAAATACGGGATTATTAAATGCTTAAGCCAAATTTCTAGTAATTTTCAAAAACTCGTAAAAAAAAGATTTGCATGATTCGTTTTTTTAAATAGTCGGGTCTATTAGAACAAGTGTGTACTTTTTAACGGCGAGGGCTTAATTGATCATGATAAGAACACACACACACAAGATAAAGAGCGATCGAAAACTTCTGCCCGTGAAAATGTTTCAAAACTGACTCCTTTTAGAGAAAAATGCAAACTAGTTTTGTTTGGAGGGGGAAAAAACCAGTATTCCGGCGAAATAAATGGTCTATCTTAGGAGCAGGCAACCTTCTTGCTGTGGTATGCCAAACCAATGTGATTCAGGGTGCCACACAGTAGAAAATATTTGAAACAATTCAATTCCTGCACGTTGAGTTACGGAATAGTTGTCGAAAATAGAATTTTAGAGTTTAACTAAGCATCATTTTAAAATGCTTACTAACCCGGCACTTCACGCATGAAAAAATGACCTTAACTTCACGCGCAGGGTATCTCATACCCAAGGATGTTTACATTCTGTTTTTACCGTAAAATTTGCATACAAAGGTGAAAAAGGAAGAAAATTAGGACATATAAATTATTTATTACACTTTTCACAAGTAAATTTAGTTTTTCTGTTCTTTTTATTAGGGAATTCAGTACATTGTTTATACACACCTTTAGTCTTCGTCGCGAGTGAGTGTGATGTTTTCACTGGATCTTAATTCATGTTTTTAAAATTTCGTAGAAGAATTGTTTGCTGGTTTTTTCTTTTCTTTTGTTAATCGAAATCCAAAAAACTTCAGAAACTAGCGTCTGGTTCGATGGTGATTTCTGACTACTTAACGAAATAATCTGAGCATTTATTGTGGCAACGTTCACCAACGTAAAAAAGAAAAAGAAACAAGCCTTGCAGTAGTCGCATACGATGTGTAACATCTGACATGTTATCGTCGTAAAATCTCAATAGCAACTTAAATCCTGAAAAAAATGAGTCGAGTATGATTGGAAATAATTTTCTATGGAATAATTATACCTTTAATGAAAATTTTATTTAATTAACACAAGGAGTAATGCAATTTTTTTATCAAAAATAATTATTCTTGTTCAATTTGGGGAAGAGCGGTAATGATAATTTATGATAACTAAAATATGACACATATACTTGTGTTTTCAAAGTATTTAAAACCGTTTGTGAAAATAGCGTCAATAACAGTATCACTGTTAGTTGTCGAAACATTTCGATTTGTGTTCATTTCGAGCTTGAGTTCATCATTCAAAAAAGCTCTGAGTGGCTCGGCTTCTAGCAAACTGAAGTTAACTTTAAAATTACCACTCAAAATCATGGGAAGCGAGTGATAGTTTTTTTTTAAAAGAGCAGAACCATCTTCGGGATATGGTAAAAGTACAAAATGCAGGAAATCTTTAATTTTTTGAACCGTTTGATTCGGAGAAATGTATACGACCACCGAAATCACTGTTTGTCTATTGTCAAATAAGCATTTTGCCGCACGTATGTCCCCAATATCTTGACTAACAATACCCAGTCCACTTGTTTGACGATAAGTAATATCCATATGTCGAGCCACAACATGTGAGTTGTTTTGTTTACGATAGATCGCAACACCAGCTGCTCTGTGGCCCGGTCGTTTAAATTGTACGCAGCAATCGAAGTCAGGTATCGAAACACGTTCCTCATTGTCTAACCACGGCTCTGCCTAAAGGACGTAGCTTCTTCTCTGATCCTAAAGTGAGAAAACAAAAACAAAGATCCCGCGGCCTAGACCGCAGGGAATGGGAGAATGAAGGAGAAAAAACAGAACTTCACTGAATAGCGCGCGCTTCCCCAACTTCCTGTTACGCATTTCCGTCCCTTTTCATGAAATCACTCCCACAAATATCCAGCAATCGAGAGGAAAGATGTTACACATCAAAAATATTGCCATAGGCTAACGATTATATTTTCTAGCCATTGAATATGTTGCGGTCCTTTTTTATCAAGGACGATAATTGCTCCTTCATCTTAATTATCTGGATATATTTTAGTAGAGAGAGAAGAATCATACTTGCTATTATATTTTTCATCATTCGATTCTTCCTCATCATTCCCGCAAAGAGACTTTCTTTATTCGAAAATACTGTTGTACCACATCTATTAAATATTGTATCTAGTAAATAACTTCAATATTACATTTTTTCACCATAACTACAATACTATGCCTTTGCATAAGAAAGATTTTAAAGCAAGCTCATTCATTTACGACGTTAGCGGCGATTCACGCGCAGGCTATGACATACCCGAAGAGGCGGTATCCAAAAATATACCTTTAGAATTCCCCTATAAGCTAAGTCCTCTCAAAGGATATGATCTTAAGGTGGACTTCTAAATGTACTGAAAAGGTCAGGGTACTTTAACTTAATGAAATCACATTATTTGGATGTGAAACTTTCGTTGAGAACCGTAAATTACTCATATAAATCCACCATGAAATGTAAAAATGTCAGAAATAGTCTAGAAAATTTTAAAATTACGAAAAATACATATATTTTTGCTTCCAAAATGCTCGGACGCCATGTTTGACAAGCTTTATTGTAATGACTGCAGATGGCGCCACGTGTATGCAATCTACGTACAAAACTTTTAAAACATTACTTTAGAAGAAAATTGAGCATAAACTGCTTAAACACACATTAATAATACTTTATTTTACGAAAAAGAATATTTTGCTACATGAATAATGATTTTAATCACTTCAGAAACACTAATTCTGCTTTTTTTATATGAAAGGGGGAGAGAACTAAAGTAACTCTAGACTACGTCATGAGATTACGTCATTGTTAGGGAGGGGACCCTCTTCGTTGAAATGAAAGAAGGAAGTTCTGACAATTTGTTTCCAAGATGAAACGGTCAAGTGACCTTGAGATAAGGTTGACGAGGGTGAGGGGAAATGCATGAACAGGATAGCTGTTGATTTCAGGGGGAGGCGATTGGAATCTATTTTGGGACTGAAAGGGGGTTATTGTGGGGTGTATACTTTCTTAGTGAGTGAAACATTTGTAGAATTGTCATTTCAACCAGACTGAAAGCTCTTAATGCTAATTTCTGCAGGGAGTGGTGTCGTCAATGGATGCTATGCACCGGGGCCCTGAAATAATCAAGAATTAAAAAAAATATACTCTTGTATATGAAAACTTTACAATACTCCTATTGATGTCAATATGGCGAGATGTAAAATTTATCGTAAACATTATTATTATGGATATCTAAAATTCGACAATCTTCAAAATAATTCTTGATGTTACGAAAGTTTAGTTTTTGTTATTCGATTTGGGAAGCTCCCAAGAATCCCTACCTCAACTGGATTTTTTAGAAAATATAATTTAGAAGTGGACGTATATTAATAAAGTAGCGAATTTTTATGAAGAAGCCTGATTGTTATTTCAATAGTAACTCTAAAAATAATGTGAATGTTTCAAAAATCTTAATTCAGGCTCTGTAAAGAAAAATAATAACTATATATACATAGAAAAAATATTACATAGAAGTATTTTCCATGAAAAGAGAATGTTTTGAAAATGTAATTTTTCTGCATGTTTTTTTGCTATAAAATTACATTTAAACAGTTTTAATTTAATGGAATAAAATGGAAAATTTTAATCGAATTGTTAAGTAATTACTACTCTGTGCTAATGGATCACATAAGCAGACTAAAAAATTCGTAAAACAGAGAATTATTCACAGATCTCAAAAATAAGTTATTTTTGTATTAGGAAAGGAAGTCCTTTCCGAAATTAAAGCAGCTACGTCCAAATGGACTGCTTAATTTATGTGCCTGGAGCAGGATTAGCAAAAGAAAGAGAGAGAGAGATTAGTGTCGCTCTATAAAGCAACAAGAGAGCTATTGATCACAAACCTTGTAATGTTCAACCTCGGTCGAGTAACGAGAATGACACCTGAACTGGCATCCCTCTTTCCTAACTACCACATAAATGGGAGGAATGGCCTCATCTACACGGAGGGTCTTTAGTGGCAACAGGATTTGAGCCCATGACACTCCAGACATGAACTCGTGACCATAACCACTAAGCTACTGCGCCCACCAGGAATAGCAAAAATTCTATTGAAATGGTTAAGGGAGTCTGATAACCAATCAGTTTTTAATATATTTGAAGTTTTCTGAGAGTTGACAATCTCAATATTTGACAGTTTAGAGAGAGTGATTAGTTTAGCAATCATTTTAAAGCATTTGCCATTCTTAAAAGTTTAATTAATTAAAAACTGGAAGGAGGTACCGCCCCCTACCCTATTTGCCTAATGGCAGACCAACTCCCATTGTACAAATTATGCAACTCTATCACAGCTCAAATTGTAAAACTGTAATTTCCTTGTATTATGTAATTCATACGTTTTTTTCTTCATAATTGGCTGTAAAATTTGTAACACATCGTCACGTTTAACTATTTTTGCACGTTCATGCAAAGCCTCCCTATCATAAATGTAAATTTGTCCAAACTGTGAGTTTGCTCCATTCTGTAAAAAAAGATGTAGTTTCTTTTGTTAACTTCACCTTAAAAAAACCTTGAATTAAATTTATTACAGCATCATGAAAAACTCTTTTTGTATATAAAGAGAGATATTTGGGAGAATAATCGGTTCGTTCAGTGAAATGGCTATTAACTCTTACTTTTACTACTAAAATCGTTTCTGTTCAGTTATGTTTCAAGGTTTTTAATTTTTAAAGAGCAATATTTGTGTGTTTTTACACATAGTTAAAAACCTTAGAAGCTTTTTTTTGTTTTCATTAATTTTTTCCTATTGAGAAATTGCCGGGCTCAAAACATCCTTCTGTTACTAAAAGACAATATTTGGAAGAGGTGGAATACTACTGAAAATTATATCTTAAAATCAGCCTTTTTTCAGCTGATACTACAATGAGACTTTATTGAGTTCAAGTATTCCGTATACAAGTATTGTAAATATAACTGAATTTATCTATGATATTACAAAATGTATTATAATACTATAGTAAAATAATTTCAAGTCATGTAATAAAAATCAAACTTTTTAAATTGCACCGACTTAAAACTGAGAAAATATTAGATGTTATACGTACAAACCTGAGGGTTTCTAATTTCAGTTTGTATCATTATTATTTTTATAAGTGTTTCAAAACTTTTATGAAAGCATCATGTTAAGATTAGACTGAGTAATCTCTGTCATCGTATGTATAACAAATGCTATAAATTTTAAGTAAAACATATTTTAAATATAAAAAAAAATATATCCTCATATAACATATTTAATT
Organism: Trichonephila clavata; assembly: GCA_019973975.1. NCBI lineage: Eukaryota > Metazoa > Arthropoda > Arachnida > Araneae > Nephilidae > Trichonephila > Trichonephila clavata. The sequence continues at coordinate 67,756 of BMAO01028971.1, read as the reverse complement.
AAAGTAGTGTTATGATACAGTGTACATAATTTGGATAATAATATTTTTTTTAATTAGATCTTTAGAGGCATTATTAGTTTTTGTTTTATGCCTTTAGAAACTTTAACTGTGTTTTTCTCAGACTTTTCAATTTTGAGGATATATTTCTCCTAAGGATTTTTTCTGTTCAAGATAATATTGAAACTTTTTTTTTGAATTTATATATGTTTTTTAAAAGTTAGTTTTTATTTCGGTCAGAGAGCACAAGTTATTTTTTGTAAAAATCTTAAATTAATAGTTTTAAAAAATTTGATATTTTTTCCATAGCTGTAAAAATAATTATTAAAATTCAACAAGGAATTTTTAGTAGGGATAATTAGTTTGAAATGTTCAATTCCATACTAACTTTTGTTCTCAATAATCTTAAGAAACAAAAATCACTGAAAATAAGTAAAAAACTTTAAAAATTGTGTATTTTACAAGAAAAATTTGTAATTTTTAAAATAAAGACCGGTAAAAAATTTTTTATTTGAAGAATCAATTTAATAATATAATCTAAAAAGAAAACGCAAATTACTTTCAATATTACTGTCTTTAAAAAGGCCACTGTGTAGCCTTAACATCATTACTCAAACTAGTAATATATTTAAAGCAATCCATTATTTTTTCTAGAGCGTACAATGCCCACACAACTATAGATATAAAGATCAAGGAGGAAAAAAAACGGAATTCAAAAAGTGCTACAAAACACACACACACTAGCCGTTATCCGCCCGGTTCGCTGGGTATTTCATGACGTTTTATAAATATATACTGTTTATATACAGATATATATATATATATATATGTATTTATATATATATAATATAAATTATTGATATCTAAGCCATAGCATTAAGAATTCGATTATATTGAAAAACATAAGTATACCTGTAACTCTCGACTCTTGATATAAAAAAGGACAGGACTTCTAATTTGTATTTTTTTAAAATTTAAGTATAGAAGGATGTTTGTACTTTCGTAAACCTATAACCAAGTGGATTTCCGCGTAACCAATATTTGGTGGAACTCTACTCCATAAAGTAAGCATGCAAGACAAATTTTAAGTCTAAGTCTAATAGAGTAAAAGCGAAGTTTTTATTATCAATTCCCTCCGTAATTCCGTTGAGAAACGTTCTCCAATATAACTGTTCTTAGCGGATTTCAATTTAACAAATGGAAAATGCAAACCAAATTCCACTATTATAGTCCTTGTAGTTCGAAAAAAGGAAATTTTTTTTTGTGCCAATACGCCCTAGTAACCCCACGCTCCCCCAGGAGTTGATTCCCTAAAATACATTCTTAGTAGATCCCTATTCAACAAAAGAAACATGCTTAACCAATTTCAAGTATGTGGGTCTAACAATTCAAAAACGGTATTTTTGCCCATAATTCCCCGTAACCTCTCGCAACCCTCCTTAGGGGTTTAATTTCGTTTTAATGGAACTCTGTTCCATGAAAGGAACTTGCCCACCAATTTTCAAGTAGGTAGGTATAATAGTTTAAAAAAACAGAAATATTTATATCCATTACGCCCCTTAATCCCCGAAATGAAACTTGTGGTTTAATTTTCGCAAAACCCATTTTGTAGCGGTTCTCTACTCTGCGAAAGGAATATTTTACCAAATTTCAAGACTGTACGTCTAATAGTTTAAAAATGGAAATAATTATCTATAGAGCCCCTTGAGAACCCGGACACCGCAACTTGGGGGCACTGTTTTCACAAAACCCATTTTAGGAAATGTACTGTATGAAAGGAATCTGCTTACCAAATTTGAAGACTGTGAGTCTAATAAATTAAAAATAGAAAACAATTATCTAGAACGCCCCATCAACGCCATCTGGGGTCAATTTCCAGAAAACACATTATATAGCGGATCTTTACTCCATGAAAGGATTCTGCTTATCATATTTCAATAATGTACTTCCAGTAGTTTAAAAATGAAAACAATTATTTATAGCGCCCCTTAACCCCCGTAACGCCCCTTGCTGTTTGAATTTCGCAAAGTCCGTTCTTAGCGGATCTCTACTCCAAAAAAAGAACATGCATACCAATTTTCATATCTGTAGGTTGAATAGTTCCGGAGATATCGTGATTAGTCAGTCAGTCAGTGAGTGGGTGAGTCGCTTTTCTCCTTTATACTTGTATATATAGATAGATATATAACCCAAATTTGCTGGTCTTAATTCAGTAACAACTATAGAAATCATAATAGGTCTCCTTTTTAGTCCATTGACTTTTTTGGTATCTTCCATTTTTATTACACTGTATCTATATATATAAAGGAGTAAAGCGACTCACTGACTGACTGACTGACTAATCACGAAATCTCTGGAACTATTCAACCTACAGACTTGAAATTTGGTAGACATGTTCCTTTGATAGAGTAGACATCAGCTAAGAAAGGATTTTCCGAAATTCGAAACGCAAGAGGCGTTACAGGGGGTTAAGTGCTTTAATAATAATTGTTTCCATGTTTAAACTACTTGATGTACAAACTTAAAATTGGGTAAGCGGATTCCTTTCAGAGAGTAGAGATCCGCTACAAAATGAGTTTGCTGAAAATAGACCCCCAAGTGGCGTTGCAGGGGCTTAGGGGGCGTTATAGATAATTATTTCCATTTTTAAACTATTTGACGCACTGTCTTTAAATTTGATATATAGATTCCTTTCGTAGAATAATAATCAGTTACAAAACGGGTTTTGTGAAAACAGACTTCTAAGTGGCGTTGCGGGGGATTAAGGGGCGTAATAGATAAATATATCCGTTTTTAAACTACTTCACCTACCTGCTTGATAATTGGTAGGTAAGTTTCTTTCCTGGAGTAAATATCCGCTACAAAATGGGTTTTGGGAAAATTGACCCCCAAGGGGTGTTGCGGGGCGGGGGGTTTAATGGCGTTATAAATTCTTATTTTTAAGTTATTAGACGTACAGTCTTGAAACATAGTAAGCAGATTCCTCTCATAGGGTAGAGATACGCTAAAAATGGGTTTCGTGAAAATTGCCCCCAAGTGGCGTTGAGGGGACTTAACGGGCGTTATAGATAATTATTTCCATTTTTAAACTATTTGACGCACTGTCTTTAAATTTGATATATAGATTAGTTTCGTAGAATAATGATCGGTTACAAAACGGGTTTCGTGAAAACAGACTTCTAAGTGGCGTTGTGGGGGAATAAGAGGCGTAATAGATAAATATAACCGTTTTTAAACTACTTCACCTACCTGCTTGAAAATTGGTAGGCAAGTTTCTTTCCTGCAGTAAGTATAGGCTACAAAATGGGTTTTCGGAAAATTGACTCCCAAGGGGTGTTGCGGGGGCAGGGGGTTTAATGGCGTTATAAATTCCTATTTTTAAGTTATTAGACGTACAGTCTTGAAACATAGTAAGCAGATTCCTCTCATAGAGTAAAGATACGCTAAAAATGGGTTTCGTGAAAATTGCCCCCAAGTGGCGTTGCGGGGACTTAAGGGGCGTTATAGATAATTATTTCCATTTTTAAACTATTAGACGCACAGTCTTTATATTTGATAAAGAGATTTCCTTCATAGAGTAGAGATCAGCTATAAGAAGGTTTTGTGAAAACAGACCTCTAAGTGGCGTTGCAGGAGAATAAGTGGCGTAAGAGATAAATATTTTCGTTTTTAAACTATTTGACCTACCTGCTTGAAAATTGGTAGGAATGATTCTTTCATGGAGTAAATATCCGCTACAAAACGGGTTTGGAGAAAATTGACCCCCAAGGGATGTTGCGGGGGGTTAAGGGCAGATATAAATGAATATTTCTCTTTTTAAACTATTAGACTAACAGTCTTGAAATTTGGTTAGCAGATTCCTCTCATACGATAGAAATACACTGCAAAATGTGTTTTGTAAAAATCGACCCCTAGGTGGTGTTGCGGGGGTTCAAGGGGCGTTATTGATAATTTTTTTGCATTTTTAATTAATTGGAAGCACAGTCTTCAAGTTTTGCTAAGCAGATCCCTTTCATAGAGTGCAATTCCCCTACAAAATGGGTTTTGTGAAAACAGACCCAGAAGTGGCGTTGCAGGGGCTCAAGTGGCGTTAGTGACAATTATCCCTATTTTTAAACTGTTCGACGTACAGTCTTAATATTTGATAAGCATATTCCTTTCATAAAGTAGAGTACCGCTATAAAATGGGTTTCGCGAATATCAACTACTAAGTTTGATTTCGGGAGATTAAGAGGCGTAATCGATAAATATTTCCATTTTTAAACTAATTGATCATCCTGCTTGAAAATTGGTAGGCATGTTCCTTTCATGAAATAGAGTTCCTCTAACAAAGAGTAAAATGAAAATTGACCCAAAGATGTTTGCGAGGGGTCAAGAGGAGTTACAGAAAAAAATTCCTGTTTTTAATTGTTAGACCCATATACTTGAAATTTGTTAAGCATGCTTCTTTTCTTGAATAGGGATCCACTAAGAATTAATTTTAAGCAAATCAAGTTCTGGGGGGTTGCAGGGGGTTACTGGGACGTATTGACAAAAAAAATTACTTTTTTCGAGCTACAGGACTATAATAATGAAATTTGGTTTGCATTTATCTTTTGTTGAATTGAAATCCGCTAAGAGCGGTAATTTTGGAAAACGGCTCTCGACGGGGATTTTTATAGTAAAACTTTTGCTTTTTTCTGTTAGATTTAGACTTGAAATTTGGGATGCATGTTCAATTTACGGAGTAGAGATCCACCGAAAATTGGTTTTGCGGGAATCCACTTGGTTTTTGAGTTACGAAAGAGCAAACATCATTCTATGCTTCAATTTTAGAGATTTTTAGAAAATACAAATTAGATGAGTTCTGCCCTTTTTTTTTTTATCAACAGGTGACAGTTACATGTATAAGTATATTTTTCAATACAATCGAATTCTTAATGCTAGGACTTAGATATCAATAATTTATACATATATATAAGCAGTAAAAATTTATAAAATATTATGAAATACCCAGCGAAGCGGGCGGGTAACAGCTAGTATATATATATACACGTATATATATATTCAAATATACACGTATATATATATTCAAATATACACGTATATATATATTCAAATATACACGTATATATATATATTCAAATATACACGTATATATATATATTCAAATATACACGTATATATATATATTCAAATATACACGTATATATATATATATTCAAATATACACGTATATATATATATTCAAATATACACGTATATATATATATATTCAAATATACACGTATATATATATATATTCAAATATACACGTATATATATATATATTCAAATATACACATATATATATATAAAAATATAAATATATATATATTCAAATATAACGTATATATATATATTCAAATATACACGTATATATATATATTCAAATATACACATATATATATATATATATATTCAAATATACACGTATATATATATATTCAAATATACAATTATATATATATATATTCAAATATACACGTATATATATATATATTCAAATATACACGTATATATATATATTCAAATATACACGTATATATATATATATTCTAATATACACGTATATATATAATATATAATTCAAATATACACGTATATATATATATTCAAATATACACGTATATATATATATATATATTCAAATATACACGTATATATAAATATATATTAAATATACACGTATATATATATATATATTCAAATATACACGTATATATATATATATATTCAAATATACACGTATATATATATATATATATATTCAAATATACACGTATAATATATATATTCAAATATACACGTATATATATATATATTCAAATATACACATATATATATATATTCAAATACACGTATATATATATATTCAAATATACACGTATATATATATATTCAAATATACACGTATATATATATTCAAATATACACGTATATATATATATATATATATATATTCAAATATATACGTATATATATATATTTAAATATACACGTATATATATATATATTATATTTAAATATATACGTTTATATATATATATTCAAATATACACATATATATATATTCAAATATACATGTATATATATATATAATCAAATATACACGTATATATATATATATATTCAAATATACACGTATATATATATATATATTCAAATATACACGTATATATATATATATTCAAATATACACGTATATATATATATATATTCAAATATACACGTATATATATATATATTCAAATATACACGTATATATATATATATTCAAATATACACGTATATATATATATATATTCAAATATACACGTATATATATATATATATATTAAAATATACAGGTATATATATATATATATTAAATATACACGTATATATATATATATATATATATTCAAATATACACGTATATATATATATATATATTCAAATATACACGTATATATATATATTCAAATATACAAGTATATATATATATTGAAATATACACGTATATATATATATTCAAATATACACGCATATATATATTCAAATATATACACGTATATCTATATATATAAAGGAGAAAAGCGATTCACTCACTGACTGACTAATCACGAAATCTCTGGAACTATTCAACCTACAGACTTGAAATTTGGTAGACATGTTCCTTTGACAGAGTAGACATCAGCTAAGAAAGGATTTTACGAAATTCGAAAAGCAAGGGGCGTTACGGGGGGTTAAGGGCTTTAATAATAATTGTTTCCATGTTTAAACTACTTGATGTACAATCTTAAAATTGAGTAAGCGGATTCCTTTCAGAGATTAGAGATCCGCTACAAAATGAGTTTGCTGAAAATAGACCCCCAAGTGGCGTTGCAGGGGCTTAGGGGGCGTTATAGATAATTATTTCCATTTTTAAACTATTTGATGCACTGTCTTTAAATTTGATATATATAGATTCCTTTCGTAGAATAATGATCAGTTACAAAACGGGTTTTGTGAAAACAGACTTCTAAGTGGCGTTGCGGGGGATTAAGGGGCGTAATAGATAAATATATCCGTTTTTAAACTACTTCACCTACCTGCTTGATAATTGGTAGGTAAGTTTCTTTCCTGAAGTAAATATCCGCCACAAAATGGGTTTTGGGAAAATTGACCCCCAAGGGGTGTTGCGGGGGCGGGGGTTTAAGGGGCGTTATAAATTCCTATTTTTAAGTTATTAGACGTACAGTCTTGAAACTTAGTAAGCAGATTCCTCTCATAGAGTAAAGATACGCTAAAAATGGGTTTCGTGAAAATTGCCCCCAAGTGGCGTTGCGGGGACTTAAGGGGCGTTATAGATAATTATTTCCATTTTTAAACTATTAGACGCACAGTCTTTATATTTGATAAAGAGATTTCTTTCATAGAGTAGAGATCAGCTATAAGAAGGTTTTGTGAAAACAGACCTCTAAGTGGCGTTGCAGGGGAATAAGTGGCGTAAGAGATAAATATTTTCGTTTTTAAACTATTTGACCTACCTGGTTGAAAATTGGTAGGAATGTTTCTTTCATGGAGTAAATATCCGCTACAAAACGGGTTTGGAGAAAATTGACCCCCAAGGGGTGTTGCGGGGGGTTAAGGGCAGATATAAATAATTATTTCTTTTTTTAAACTATTAGACTCGCAGTCTTGAAATTTGGTTAGCAGATTCCTCTCATAGGATAGAAATACACTGCAAAATGTGTTTTGTGAAAATCGACCCCTAGGTGGTGTTGCGGGGGTTCAAGGGGCGTTATTGATAATTTTTTTGCATTTTTAATTAATTGGACGCACAGTCTTCAAATTTTGCTAAGCAGATCCCTTTCATAGAGTGCAATTTCCCTACAAAATGGGTTTTGTGAAAACAGACCCAGAAGTGACGTTGCAGGGGCTCAAGTGGCGTTATAGACAATTATCCCCATTTTTAAACTGTTCGACGTACAGTCTTAATATTTGATAAGCATATTCCTTTCGTAAAGTAGAGTACCGCTATAAAATGGGTTTCGCGAATATCAACTACTAAGTTTAATTTCGGAAGATTAAAAGATGCGTAATCGATAAATATTTCCATTTTTAAACTACTTGATCATCTTGCTTGAAAATTGGTAGGCATGTTCCTTTCATGAAATAGAGTTCCTCTACCAAAGAGTAAAATGAAAATTAACCCCTAAAGATGTTTGCGAGGGGTCAAGAGGAGTTACAGAAAAAAATTCCTGTTTTTAATTGTTAGACCCATATACTTGAAATTTGTTACGCATGTTTCTTTTGTTGAATAGGGATTCACTAAGAATAAATTTTAAGCAAATCAAGTTCTGGGGGGTTGCAGGGGGTTACTGGGGCGTATTGACAAAAAAAAATTACTTTTTTCGAGCTTCAAGTTCTATAATAATGAAATTTGGTTTGCATTTTTCTTTTGTTGAATTGAAATCCGCTAAGAGCAGTAATTTTGGAAAACGGCTCTCAACAGGATTACGGGGATATTTATAGTAAAACTTTTGCTTTTTTCTGTTAGATTTAGACTTGAAATTTGGCTTGCATGTTCAATTTACGGAGTAGAGATCCACCGAAAATTGGTTTTGCGGGAATCCCTTTGGTTTTGAGTTACGAAAGCATCATTCTATGCTTCAATTTTAGAGATTTTTAGAAAATACAAATTAGATGAGTTCTGCCCTTTTTTTTATCATCAGGTGACAGTTACAGGTATAAGTATATTTTTCAATACAATCGAATTCTTAATGCTATGACTTAGATATCAATAATTTATACATATATATAAGCAGTAAAAATTTATAAAACATCATGAAATACCCAGCGAAGCGGGCGGGTAACAGCTAGTATATATATATTCATGTATACACGTGTATATATCGTCTCCCTCCACTTCTTCTCTCTACAAAAATAAAACTTCAGAAATTATTTTTTTCCTCAAGTGTCAACTGAAGATATACTAAATTTTTCTTCAAAAAATTTAAAATCCCTTCCCTCTTCTTAGCCCGATGGACTTTATTTTTGATATCGAAGATAACAATCATAAACATGCTTGGGAATTCACTGAAGAACTTCCTCTGTAAATCATGAGTCTTATGAAGATAATTTCATGAAAGAATTGATAGTAACATCAGATTTCAAAAGCGCACTACTGTTCTCCACACCGCTCCTTTGGGGGAATTGAAGCATCGCAATTGTGCCACTAGAAAAGCAGATCAAAGCAGTAAAAATTCAAAAGAAAAGAGCCGATCACAAATATGCACCGATTTTATCTCCGCTTATAATTTTCGACACTAAAAATAACATTATGAGAATACAAACGCAGACCTATATACAATAAATATTCTAAAAACGTTGCACGTAGGAAATAAAAAAAAGGAAGCTTAGTTTGGAAATTAATTCAATGAATATAATAATTTAATTGAAGGCTGTGAAATTTGTGTCACATTTTCATGAGTATTGAAAATACTGGCGGAGCTGGTCCTGAGTGGACCCTGTATCATCCTTGTGGGCACTCTCTAAGGCCACCCTTGCGATTTTTTGCTTACACGTTTGGGTGCCCGCCCTTAAAGCTTGGGGCCCCGTATCATTGATATGCGGTAACTGCCCCTGATTGGAAATAGCATTAATTTGTAAAACAAGAAATGGAATGCTGTTAAAAAAGGACTGACAAAAAAGTGCTCTAGTTAATATTTTCTAAAAAAAATGACATTTTCTTTTTAAAGATTCAAATCGAAACTTTATTTCCATAATAAGCATCCTTCTATGACAATTTCAAATACAATTTGTATCTAAGAGATATGAGCAGAAAGTAACTTATTAAAATTTCGCATATTTCTATCAAACAAAGAGAATTAGATCGATAAATAAATAAAGGTAACAAAGATAAATAAAACAAATATCCCCTAAAACTCGAAAAAAAAAATACTTTTTCTAAATTTCAAATAAAGATCTACCAAATTCTTCGTCGAAAAATTAAAACCCCCACTCATATTTCGCTTCCCTTCTTAATCTTATGGGCATTGTTTATGATACCTAAGACAATGTAGACGTATTTGTCAAGAGATAATTTGAACGTTTTCTTCCTAAAAATCCGGAGCCTTATAACGATGATTTTATAGAAAAGTTGAAATGAATTACAGGATTTCTAAACTACAATACCAATTTCCACAAAAAGGGATAAATGCCATCCGAAACTAGGAAACAGTAAAATTCTACAATAGAATTCCCTCAAAAATGTTATACCCAAAGGCCTACCCTGAAATACAATAATTCATGTGACAAAATATCAAATATATTGCACTCAATTATTTTCCATATGAATGGGAAAAACTCACATAATAATTATACCCAAATTAAGCAAATATATCCTATGTTTTCCGACAAATCTAGACCGATTAGTCTCATCGTTTCTGCAGAAAAATGTATTTTTGAGTAGATTTCAGAACTATATATACTTAGAAGTGCAATGCACATTTTGATACCGATCCACTAGCACGGTTTTCAAAAAAAAAAAAAAATGTCTCCGCACCCAATTTTGTGCGGCAGTGACAGAACCTTATTCAAACGTTGAAACTATTTGTAGAAAAACTCTTTAACATTCTTAACCCGTTTGCTGACACGTTTTTCCTCTCTTCGATCTAGTTCTTCAAAGAGCGCATGCGCTCATACCGACTATATCTGTCATTCATTTCTAAACCACACCCCGTTGCTATAGTAACGATAGGTTTCCAGAAAACAGGCTTCATCTTTATGACGTCATCCGAGTTGCAAACAACGCCATCTGTTGGATAAAGCAGATCTGTGAAATTTCGATGACGCTCTTAAATTCAGCTGCACGAAAACTATTCATTTTCCGAAAAAGGTTTAGATGTAATCTTGAAAAAAGTGAGGCGGTGAGTATGACATACTGCGCGTGAAGTGCCAGGTTAATATAAAAATAAGCAACGTGAAATATAACTTGCCAGATCAAACTTAATTTCAACACAAAATTTTAAATAGTACAAAATTTTGTATTATGTATTTTTTAAATTTAAAATAATAAGAAAAAAAAGACATACATATAAGACTCTCTTTAAAGTACCTCTTTATTTTATATCACAATATCAGGGGTATTATTAATGACTTTATACTTCACACGATTTTGAATGTTTAACTGAGTCTGCAAAGAAGTTGTTGAAAAACTTTTTTGTAGATACTCAAAATACTTTTTATATGAGAAAAGATCTATTCACATAGATATGTAGAACTAAATACGGGAAGCAGAGCACATGTAATTTTCTCTTCAAACAATAGAATATCTCTAGAAATGACATCCAACAATCTGAAATAGCTGTCGATTTATAGTTAGAGTTACCTTCTAGATTTTTTCGTAAATGTTCATAATTCTGATGATGGTTGTCAAATAAGGTCCATTAGAAGTTTATAAACTTCAAACCTTTCAAAAACTGACAAATTTGTAGAGAAGTGCAGAGTGCCATAGGTTTGCCAACCCCTGATCTATCCAGTTTTGGATCCCCCCACCCCCATTTCAATACGGAAGAAAGGATGGAAATTTTAAAAATGTCAGAAATCTCCCTGCCGTCTTTCAGAGTCTGCACCATAGATAATATTACAAGGGATGGACAATTATTCATTTTAATAACTTACTTAATATCTTTTTCATTATTTGTAATTCCGGAATTTAAATGGTCAGTTCTTCGGATATTTCCCATTTTTTGGTATCTTCGGCGCATTTATCGGTTCGTGAGAAAATAATCTCCCAAAAGTAGATATCTTTGTTTACTTTCGAATTTAAATAGTGTAAATAAGTAGATATTTGTGTTTATATTATAGTAAAAGATTACGTAAGTAAATAGGTAACATCTGTGAATTATTCCAATCATTGAAAGTCAAAATTAAAATCACGGCCTGAAATGACAGCCATTGTCGTAGACCCCCATTAACACCTCATAAACCCCTAAATCCCCCCTCTAATGTGAACCTCTTGTAATTCATCATAGACAGCTGAAGGTCGATGTAGACCACTTTGAGAATCACTAGTCTGGATTCTAGACCAGTGGGTGGCCAACCCGTGGCTCGGAGGAATCGTAACTGTGGCACGCAAAGACTTATTGGAAAATAATAAAAATGTATGAAAATATTACTGAATTAATGGAATTACAATAGAAAATTTTCTCGAAGAAAATATGTAAAAAAAACAACAAATTCTCAGTGTGAGATTTTAAAAGTGCTAAGCAAGATTTTTTCTTTTCTTCAGTATAGCACCAAAAATGAGATCAGGCTCCAAAACATACAATTCCAGACCATTGTAACGTATTGAGAAAAATGTTGAGTAGCATGAGACACAAAAAACAGATATATAAATTCTTTCTGGAATAGGTCAGTGGAATCTGCCCAAAAATTCACCCTCACTCGTGGGCGGTTGTTTTTTAACATCTCGGATTTCCACTCGAACTTCAGCTTCCCCTTGCAGTATTGAAGTGTTTATAACTATTGGCTGTCAGCGTGTGCATCTATGACTAATCAGAATGCTGGATTCGGAGCAGAGAGAATTTGCAGCGTAATATCGGCAAATTGTTCCTAGCTGTCAGGCTCAATTGATTACTAACTCTTTTTAGCAAGACGTTAAGCTTTTTTCCTTTTCTAAAATTGTTTTTAGATTTTAGAGTTGAACGTAGTGGTTTAAAACATTTTTTTTCAATATGTTTGTGACTTAACCTCCGACACCGAAAAGAAATTATGAAAAGGATATTGTAGCAATTGATTTTAAAATTGTCTGGGAAGAACAATACTTGTTTACACATCAAAATGCTCCCAAGCCTGTTTGTTTGGTATGCGGAATTTGTATAGCAGTGCCAAAAAAATTTGACTTTGACCATCATTTAAAATAATTGCAAAATGATTTTAACAGAAAACATCCTGTCGGATCAAATTTGCGAACGGAATTTATCAATAAAAAGAAACCTTTACTCGACTAACAATATTTGTTCCAGAAGAGAAATGACGAAATGGAAACTATGGAGAAAGTTTATGAATTTTTTTGTTGTTAGCCCGCAAGAAAATACCATATTCTGACGGAGAATGAAAAGAAACCTTTTAATTTTCGCCCAAACTGACGGGGATGTTAATGTCAAAAATGTGGTTGATAAAATAGCTTTGTCTAGAAATACCATCATGCCTTATATAGATGGCATGGACCAGGATGTTAGAACGCAAGTTGTCTCTGGGACTTCAAAACTCCTAATACTTTCCATTAAGGTCACTCGCGCCTGTTTTTGCTACCGTCGTTACTCGCGGGATGTAGAGAACACCCCAAACTTTTAACACGTGTATTTAAATATGAAAAAAAAATTTAGTCAGTTATGATACATTTTTATAAAGTACAAGTTGTTTTTGTATTATACAAATAAAATTATTAAATTTATTGCATAAAAATGAGACTAACATTAATTTAAACTAAACCTACAAAATTTTCATTTTAAAATACATTAACTTTATATTATTGCCGGGGTGTAGAGAACACCCCGCGCGAGTGATCGCGGGTTAACTTTGGATGAAAGCTGTGATATCACAGACAATGAGCAATTAAGCATCTTTGTACGTTACACGAAAATAATTTTGATACTGTGGAGGAACTTCTTGATTTGCGCCAACTAGTTTTAACTACAGGTGAATACATTTTTAAGGAACTTAAAAATGTAATTGAAGTTAACGAATGGACAAAATTAGACAGTGTTTGTACAAATGGGGTGCCTGGCATGGTTGGCAGAATAAAAGGTTTTGTTGCATTGCTTGAAAATTATTTGGGAAGAAAAGTTTTCAAATATCCTTCTATTATTCATCAAGTAGCTCTTTGTGCCAAGGACTTAAACTTGTCTTTCATTGTTGACCCTGTAGTGCAATGTATCAACAAAATACGAGTTTGTGATCTGAATCAACGATGTTTTCGTACGCTTTTCCCCGAAGAAAAGGAAGAAAATGGCGAGTTACTCCTTCATTGTAGTGTGCGCTGGCTTTTCAAAGGAAGTTCACTTGCGAGATTTTGGAGGAATGTGTTTTAGAATATCTGAAAGAAACGATGAACTGCCCAGTGAATGCTTGCTCCTCAGGAGTGAAAATTGGCTGTGGGATTTATCTTTTTTTTATCGTATAATGGAACATTTAATTAATTTAAATTTAAGATTACAGGGGAAAAATTGTATTTTCCCTACCTTAGTTGGTCATATATCTTCTTTTGTGAACATACTTTTGCGTTTTGATGTGTAACAACTTTCCTATAGGTCGAATGGTTGATAGAGTACCTACTTCCCCCCTGGAGGGAAGATTAAACTCCTGTCATGGGCAAACTGGGGGTTACTTTGGTTCTGCTTTACCTTAACTCTTTGCTGCATTTGTGATAATGATCGTTTGAGAAAAATTAAGTATTGTTTAAAATGATAAATTGGTTGCTGGAGATTTGTAGGAGTGATTTCGTGAAAAGGGACGGAAATGTGTTACGGGAAGTTGGGGAAGCGCGCGTCATTTGATTTGACAAATCAGTGCGCTTGGTGGTGTCTCTTCGTTACCCTCGTATCGGGGTCCAACTCTAGTAGCCATCAAGCCACCAGCCTTTTTTATATTGTTAAATTTAGCATTTTGGAAGATTCGAATCCAAAAACTTGGTTTCATTTTCTTGACAAATCCACTTCGCACATACCACAGCAAGTCTAATAAGACTTCATCCAGAGTAAGCTTGCGATTCTTACACTCAATTGTCAAAGTCTCAAGGCTCATTGTGTATGAAATCTGAGGCTATATTTATATGTGTAAACTATATTAATAATTATTTTTACTGTTAAACGTCTGTGACAAAGTTTATAATTCTTAAAAAGATGCGATTAAGTAGTATGAAATTATTCGAATAAATATTTTAGTGTATATATTTTTCCTACTTTAAAATTAATTACTGTTATTGTCAATATAATAATTTTAATTGCGATTAAAAAAATCAAACTAACCAACTGATATGTCATACATCATTACAACGATTTAGATGTAGCCGATGGATTATCTAATGAACTTACGGTCATTTAAAACTTGTTGAGAAATTCGAAGCTGTCCCTCCAGAGGAGAATGCAAACATTGGAGATGTTAAACGACTTTGGTTAAAATTCGCTGGCAGTTCTTGAATCGATCAAATAACGACAAAACTGTTGCAACAAAATATATGCAAGATAAAAACATATCCAAAGATTGGGTCCTCATTGGTCGATGCAACGCCTCTATTTATCTAAACAATAATTGATCCATCCCTGAAAAAGAAATCACTTTCCACTGACGCCTGCTTGTACCATGACCCACAAATCACAGGGTGGAACATTCGGTCAGATTGCTTATTCTTATGAAAAATCTCATCAACAACAGCTTGAGTACGTTGCATTATCGAGAGTCCCAAGCCCCGAAGACCTTTTTATGGTACCGCCTACTCAAGACCTTGTATTTTACCATAGACAAAAAAATCCTGCTACAACAGCACCACTGCGAGTTGATCTTGACTCTAAATCCACTTCGCTCATACCAGCAAGTCTTATTAGACTTCACCCAGGATAAATTTGCGATCTTTACGCTCAATTGTCAAAGTCTCAGGGCTCACCTCTCAGATTTTGACGGCGTTATTTCACAAAATTGTACTTTACTCATGTTGTCAAAGACGTGGTTTGATAATGACAAACGTTTCAATATCAATTTCGATTGTTGCGTACATTTTAAGCGAAAAGGGCCATAGAGCAGCTGGTGTTGAGATCTATCGCAAACATTACAGCTCACTAATTGTGACTCCTCATATGAACTTATTAATTATCGTCAAACAAATGGAGTTGTTAGTCAAGGTATTGGGGACATATTTGAAAATGGACAAACAATGATTTCGGTGGTAGTATACATTTATCCGAATCAAATGGTTCAAAAAATTAAAGATTTCCTGCATTTTGTACTTTTTTCATGTACCAAAGGTGGTTCTGCTCTTGAAAAATATATCACTCGCTTCCCATGATTTTGTTTGGTGATTTTAACGTTTCTCTCTCTTTAGTTTGCCAGAAGCTGAGTCACTCATAGCGTTTTTGAGTAATGAACTCAAGCTCGAAATGAACACAAATCGAAATGTTTCAACAGCTAAGATTGGTACTGTTGAAGCTGCTTTTCAATGGTTTTTAAATGCTTTGAAATCACAAGTAAATGTGTCATATTTTAGTTATCATATATTGTGACTCCACTCTTCCCCAAATTGAATAAGAATAACTATTTTTGATAAAAAAATGTTATTGGTCGAAATAGGAATGGTTCGAAATTTCTTACCTGACTTGTTGGTTTTTTAAACTCTAATAGAGAACACCATCCTTTCTGTTACCTGCAAATAGTTACTAAATGCTTGAAAAATGAACTTGTCTGAAAAGAAATTGAATCTCGATAACAAAGAACGGCCACACCCTAACGAGTTTGAACACACACTGTTTATTTACTAACAAGAATATTACAACGGAATGCGCAGCGCGCCATCTGTGGACTGTAAGATGAAACATACCGCCCCCCTTGAAACACGGAGGGGGTTTCAAAATTAATGAATTAACTTAAACATATTAAGTTACCTAACATACTAATGAATTAAGTGTAAGAATTAATATAGTAATGAATTAAGTTAAACATACTAAATGAATTCAAATTTACAATAAAGTATACTTCTAAATTAATGAAATTAAGTATTTGGATTTACAGAAGAATAGATGACCACAACAATGCTGGAAGAAAGAAAAAAATTAGACATAATTCACAAATGTTTAAAGGAAGTGGACACAGTTTGGCAATTGGTCTCACAAGTTCACTAGTTTGTGTTTTCACCTTGACCACACGAACCTTACCGTTCTTACCAGGGAACGTTTCCGTGACTTTCCCTAATTTCCACTGTAGTGGGGGTGAGTTGTCGTGCTTGATTAGAACAAGATCTCTGATGTCAAGGTTCTTTTGAAAGATGCGCCATTTGGATCTTGATTGTAGCAAGGTCAAGTACTCTGAAGATCATCTCTTCCAGAAATGTTGGGTCATTCTTGTAAGCAATCGCCAACGGTCGCAGTGACGAAGGTCGTCTGGATCCGTAGGTTGTGGAATAGCTGTTAATGCCTTTCCTATCAGAAAATGTCCTGGGGTCAGAACATGCGGATCATCTGGACTACTAGATAATACACATAATGGTCTGGAGTTGAGGCATGCTTCAATTTGGCTTGATAACGTGGCTAGTTCTTCGAAGGTGAGACTAGTGATTCCAACAACTCTGTTCAAATGAAACTTAAAAGATTTCACTGTAGCCTCCCAAATGCCTCCAAAGTGGGGAGCAGATGGAGGATTGAAGTGAAAGATGATGTTGTCTGTTACCAAGAATTGATGAATGGCATCTTCCTTCATCAACTGCTGGAACTCCCTCCTGAGGTCTCTGCTAGCTCCGTAGAAGTTGGTTCCTTGATCGCAAAAGATCTCTGATGGTTTACCTCTGCGAGCGACGAATCGTTTTAGACAAGCAACAAATGCTCTTGACGTTAAGTCGCTAACGATTTCAAAATGAACCGCCTTCGTTGCGAGGCAAACGAAAACGCAAATGTAGCACTTAGTATTGCGGCTTCCTCTTCCCTTGGAGCTTCGTATCAAGAACGGGCCGGCGAAGTCAAGGCCAGTTCGTTGGAATACAGAAGAAGGGCAAACTCTGAACTCTGGAAGATCTCCCATGATTTGTTCGGCGAATCTTGGACGATTTCTGAAGCATGGGATGCATCTTCTTACTACTCTTCTAACTGCATCTCGGGCTGAAAGAATCCAAAATTTCTCTCTGAGAGCTGATTGGAGAAGTTGCGGACCGGCATGAAGAAGTTTTAGGTGATAATCGGTGATAATTAAGTTCACAACAGGGTCGGTTTTAGGAAGCAAGATGGGATGCTTCTGCGATTCAGGAAGTATTGAATTTTTCAGTCTACCACCGACACGAATTATTCCAAAGTCATCGTAGAACGGAGTCAAAGGAATAAGCTTGTTGCTCGAAGGAAGCTGCTTGCCCGCTGAAAGATAGGAAACTTCCATCGAAAAATGATCATGTTGGATAAATTTAACAATGGCTTTCTCAGCTTCGCTCAATTCTGTCGTTGTTAAGAAGGACTTTCTTCTTTTACACGCAGCAAGAGAACAGTTCTTGACAAATCTTAAACAGTAGGCAACTACTCTTTTCAACTTATTCCATAACGAAAATTTTTTAAAAAACTCTACCTTGAAGATCGCATTAACCACGGTAAGCATAATCAGCTTGGATATTCCTTTGGCTTCGGTAGACATGTCTTCTTGTAATTGTGGATTATCTTCAAACCTTCCAATCGGTAAAGTAGAGTTCCTTAACCAATCAGGTCCGTTGAACCACAAGTCGCAATTTTCTAGTTTAGTTGGAGGTATCCCTCTCGTTCCGCAATCAGCAGGATTCTCTAGACCACTCACAAAGTTCCAATGCACGTTAGGAGTCAGCTCTTGAATTTGTGCTACTCGATTAGCTACGAACGGTTGCCATCTTCTCGGTTCGGACTTCAACCATGCCAGTGTGATCTTGGAATCAGACCACGCAAAGGTCTCGGAGATTGGCACTGTTAGAGTTGGAAGGGTAGCATGTAACAAATTGGCGAGAAGTAAGGCAGAACAAAGCTCTAGTCGAGGTAGAGACTGAGTTTTTACTGGAGAGACACGTGTCTTAGATGTTAGCAGTCTAGATATCACGGTTTGGGTAGCATCCTTGGAACGAATGTATATAGCTGCACAGTAGGCCTTCTCTGAAGAGTCGCAGAATCCGTGTACTTGTACATCTATAGCCTGTGGAATGAGAATGCAACGTGGAATCTTGATTTTTGTAAGTAGAGGCAGTTGCTCTTGAAATATTCTCCATTGTCTTGCTAGAGAATTTGGTAGCTCTTCGTCCCAGCTTAGATGAGGACTCCATAGATCTTGAAGGAAAATTTTAGAAATGATAACTGTAGGTGCCAACCAGCCTAAGGGGTCAAAGATTTTGGCGACTTCAGAGAGTACCTTGCGTTTAGTCCACACGTCAGTCTCATTTACGGTAATGGTAAAGGTGAATTTGTCAACATATGGAAGCCAAGCTATTCCCAGGATCTTGATATGTTGGTCATCCTTGATCGTGTGTTTGGAATCAACTGCCTTTAGTTCTTCTGGGATGTTTGAAAGTGCGCCAGGATCATTTGACACCCATTTTCGTAGAGAAAACCCTCCTCTTTTCATCATCTCCTGTAGCTCAGATACCAGTTGAACAGCTCCTTTCCTTGTCGCACTTCCACTCAGTAAGTCATCAACGTAAAAATGACATAGGGTAGCTCTTGAAGCGGCTGGAAAGTTTTCTTGCTCATCTATGGCAAGTTGTCGCAAGGTTCTCGTGGAGATGAATGGTGCTGAGGACGTACCATACGTAACAGTAGTTAGACGATATTCCTTTATAGGTTCGGTTGGAGAATCCCTCCAGAGAATTCTTTGCCAGTCTACGTCTTCCTCATGAACTTTAATCTGGCGGAACATCTTTTCTACATCAGCGCAAATGGCTACATTGAAAATTCGAAACTGGATGAGAATAGGGAAAAGTTCTGGCTGTACTCTTGGACCAACCATGAGAAGATCGTTGAGAGAGAGTCCAGACGAAGTTTTACTTGAAGCGTCAAAGACTACGCGAAGCTTTGTTGTACAGCTGGTGTCCCTAACAACTCCATGGTGAGGAAGGTACAGACTAGTGCTGTTATTAATTTCAGAGTCCGGAACAAGTTCCATGTGCTTTAGATCAAGGTATTCTTTCATGAAATTTCGATAAAGTTTGTATTTGTCAGGATTAGAAATGAGATGGCGTTCCACGCTGACTAGCCTACGAATTGCATTTTGCTTCGAATTTCCTAACCGCGTCGGAGGAGAGTGAAATGGTAACCTTACTGTGTATCTGCCATTCTCATCCCTAGAATGTGTCTTTACGAAATGATCTTCACAAGCCTCTTCTAAAGAGGTTAAAGGTTTGGCACATGGCACAGAATCTAATTCCCAGAATTTATTGATTAGCTGATCCGATACTAACTGAATGTGATTTACTTGGAGAGAATTTTGCCCACTAGAATTTGCCTTACCACCAATTATCCAACTCAGTTCTGAATGAATGGCAAATGGCTTATCCTTACCCATTGATAACGTTTGACCTCTTAGCAATGGCAAAGTAAGGTCAACACCAAGGAGAACATCAATGGGACTACTTTTGTAAAATGCTGGATCAGCCAGAGAAATATCCCCAAATAATTCACGCATTGAGGAATCTAAATCATGATGTGGGATCATACCTACAATTTTGTTGATCACGTATACGGACGCATGAAAAGAATTTTGAGATGAAAAATGTGGGGTGAACTGAATCTCAGCAATACCATTTGTATGCGTATCGGATGCGCCCAAACAAGATATACGAGCATTAGCTTTTTCTTTTCGCAAACCCAGCCTTTCTATACATTCATTTGTAATAAGCGAAGCCTGGCTTCCGCTATCCAAAAGACATCTACAGGTTTCATAATTACCCCAAATATCTCTTACCTGAATTAAAGCGGTGCAAAGAAGAATTTGAATATCTGGGTTCACATCAGAAATGCATGATGTAACATCCACAACTCTAGAATTTTCACTTGGCTCGCTAGAGCCTGGAATAGGGACCGGAGAAAACACAGGAGCGTTGACAGAAAGTCCACTAGAATTTAAGACATTTACAGCACCCTGTCTTCCCCTAGCACTAGCATTTTCGATATGAAGTAAACTGTGGTGGGGGTTTTTGCACCTTTTGCATCTAAACTTGCTTTTGCAAGTTTTCACACCATGAAACTGAGTTAAACAGTTAAAGCAAACATTTTTCGTTTTAACGAAATCTGAACGGCCTTGAACTGATAATTTTAAGAACGTATCACACCTCGACAATGTATGATCTCCATTACAAAGAGGGCATTGTGACTGGGCGTTGGACGCGACTAAAGTCACCTTTCCTTGAACATTTCTCTTAGTAAATGAACTCGTAATGGATCTTGCTTGTGTTGCAAGGAATTGTAACAATTCATCCAGTCTTGGAATGACATCAGTAGGAAAGGTTCTCTCAAACCAAGTTCTGGAATTTGTATCAAGCTTGAACAATATCATATGCATTAAAAGGGTATCTGAAGTCGGGTCAACTTTGTATTCAAGGGACTCCAACATTCTTACAAATTCCTTAGTGGAATCTATCAAATTTAAAATTTGTGTTGATGATTCTCCACTCAAGGGTGTTATATTTATAAACTTTTTCACTAAGGATGACATAATTTCTCTTTTATTAAAGTATCTAACCTTTAGCAATTTCCAAGCGATTTCGAAATTATCATTGGTAATGGATAAAGAATTTACGATTCTTAATGCATCTGACCTTAAACTCCCCTTTAAATACTGCAACTTTTGCGCTCCCGTTAAATTTTGATTGTTGGAAACTGCAGCTTCAAAAAGATCGGAAAAGGCAAGCCACTCCTCAGTAACACCTGAAAATATAGGTAAGGACAACGTAGGAAGTTTCACTTCAGCTGACTGAGCTGAGATTGAAGTTTGGCTTGAACCTTTGTTTATAGTCTCAAGATCGGAATTTATTACAGAAGGCACAAGTTGAGTGTCTATAGTGACAAGTATTGCCTCTAACATATCTAAAATGTCGTCCTTTTCCGTACAATAAGTTTCTTCGTCCTTTTCCTCGCAAATACTTATAATAGAATCCAAAACATCCTTTACCTCAGTTCTAAATTCTAAGAATCTATTTTTCCGAGCTAATAAACCCACATTATTTAATTTCTCAATTTCCTCTTCTGTTTTATTTTGCAATTTTGTAATGGAGGATTTAACACTCTTTTTTTTCTTCAATAAACCCTCAATATCCATTTGAATATACCAAAAGGAACGATTTAAAGAAAAAACAAATAAACACCACTGCTCGCGAACGAATAATTGTCAAGTCGACAGACGAAACACGATTCTACTTGCACCCCGCGAAATAGGGGGTAAAGGGGGAAAAAGAGAGGGGAGAACTTCTAAAAAGAATTACTACGGAAAAACGAATAGGAACTTTAACAAGCGGGGAAACGAAACTCAAGTTTCTTATTTTTTATGTTATAGGAACGACAATGGCAGAAACACACAAGTAATTTACCACCGATAATGAAAAAACAATCAATTAAGCAAATAACTATCTTTAAGCAGATTAAGCTCTTTTGAATACTTAATTCTGAAATATTACACTTCGAAAATTTATTTTTAAGTTTAATTCACACAACAAAGAATTTGAATTTTTCATGAATTGAATTATAACAATATGTTTTAGAAAAAATATAATTCGAATTTTTCATCAATTGAATTATGACAATATTTTTGAAAAAATATTGCCAAAGCACAACAAGCCAGGAGTTTTGAATTAGAATGTTTCACTACTGAGCTCCGGCTGCTAAGGACCAAAATGGTCGAAATAGGAATGGTTCGAAATTTCTTACCTGACTTGTTGGTTTTTTAAACTCTAATAGAGAACACCATCCTTTCTGTTACCTGCAAATAGTTACTAAATGCTTGAAAAATGAACTTGTCTGAAAAGAAATTGAATCTCGATAACAAAGAACGGCCACACCCTAACGAGTTTGAACACACACTGTTTATTTACTAACAAGAATATTACAACGGAATGCGCAGCGCGCCATCTGTGGACTGTAAGATGAAACAGTTATTCTTATGTTATGAAATGAAATTTTCATTAAAGATATAATTATTCGATAGAAAATTATTTCCAATCATACCCGATTCATTTTTTTCAGGATTTAAGTTACTATTGCGTATTTACCACGATAACATGGCAGATGTTACACATATATTACTGTAAGGCTCGTTTTTTGTCTGGATTTTGGAGAGGGAAAAAAACTAATTTCCCATTCATGCAGGAATTATCTGCCAAAGTTAGCTATGTTCCAAACTAGGATAGATTTAAAAATTTCATATTCATTTTGCAGGATTTTTTTCAATGCCAGGTTTGAGGATTTTAACGATTATATAAAAAAAATACTGAACTTTTCACAAATCCTTTTTTGATTTCTTTTCAAGACAATAATTGTTACCCACCTCAGGCCCAAATTTAAATTATTGATCTACAGCACCACATTACTCTGAAAAGCAAATATAAGGAAATTATTTCAACCACAAATGATCTGAATATCATCGAATTTTAGAAATTTGTGCCATCAAGCAATTTTTCAAATTTAAATGATTTGGCGGGAAGATATTGTTACAGGTTTGGAAGAAATGTTTGTGAAGAAATGTTTTCTCTCTCTCTCTCTCTGTTATGAACGTAATTAAATCAAAATATCGCTCAAAATTTACTGATATGCACGTAATTTTGGAGCACAGAAGTACTCTTGCTACAAATGTCAGTTCCTTCCGGGTCACCCTAATTTTACATTACTACGCTATTGAACAGGAACATAAATGGTGCAAAGCGATTCGATTTTATTTTAAAAATTCTCAACTAATCCACGTCAGGGCGAATTGAACCGGTGAGAAAAAATGAATTCTATATAGCAACAAAATATTAGTACATGGAAATGAATGATGTTGTTCAGAATTGTTAGACTGAAAATAATTTAATTGTATATAGCCAGAAAACATTTTGAATGCAATTTGATATACAAAAAGATGAAATACACGGCTCATTTTTTTTAAGAACGCAGATTGCAACTCTAAAAATTATTCTGCTACATCTTTATTTCCTCATCTCGCGTTTTATCTGTTATTTTTTTTCAGGAAGTTTGTTGATTAACTTTTAACAGCGCATTCTGCGCGGCAAGATTTTTTCTGTTATTAAAAAAGGATGAAAAGCAAATTCATGCTCTATTTTGTATTTTAGGGACATCGAATTTTATTTTCGGTCGTAATTAGCGAAATGTTGCATAGTCCATTGCGTTCAATGCAAACCTTCCTTTCACATTAATGCTTACGTAATTGAGGTTTCGCATACATTGCGTACATTTTGGATTCTAGATTCGAAAGAAAGACGCAGTGGCAGAACAAGTGATGAGTTACATTTCTGTTTCCGAAATGAACATGGTTTAAAAGAATGGAGAACAACGAATAAAAGGATAGGAAGTGCATAAAAGGAAAATATACAAAATAGAATTAACAAGTAATTCGTTTATTTTAATTCGTTTTGGCAACACTGGCGTAGCTAAACCTCAGTGGGCCCTATATCAAAATTCGTTGAAGATCCTTTCCTGGAGCTCCTTAACATTTTACGCTTTTTGCTTTTTCTTTTGGGGCCCCGTATCATTGATACTGTGCCCCTGGTTGGCAACTTCATTTGAAGCTATCAAAACATTCTTTGTGGGTAAATAGGCATAACAATTCAAACGCAATTTTCACTGAAGATATTGGAATTGAAAAAACGAAGAACTATTTGTCAAATCAGCAGAAAATATTCTAATCCAAATTTGAGGTGAAATTATTTCTTAACACAAGTTAATAAAAATAAATGTTAACATAAACGGGAAGGGGAATTTTTAAATAATTCAATCGGTTTTCATTATAATTTGCTTAGTACTCATAATAAAAACTAAACCAGTGATATTCAACCCGCGGGCTGCATGTGGCCTATCGGGTCTTTATAAGTAGCCCGGCCATGGTCCATACCTCTGAGAAGTTAATTTGCTTAAGAACAATGCATTAAAATTTGGCGAGAAATTCTTTTAGCCAAAAAATCAAATATTTAAATTTTGCTATTAGATGTCGACGTCGCACGGGTGCGAACTGATATTTTTTCTGTTTGTAACAGTAACGATTAGTCAGTGGAGTTGTGATCATTTTATCATCTATCCCTCGTGTCTTGCAAGGGAAAAATATTCGAAGAAAATAGGTTATTTCGAGACAATTGGGAAAAACAAACATGGATCAGTAATGGTTTGATTTGTTGAGAAAATGTTGTATTTAAAAATATCAATAAAAACTAATCAGTCAATGATACTATACCTTGAAGATCTCTTTCAAAAGGCGACAAAAAGACTTTCATGCAACAGCAGCAGAATGTTTTGTCATCGGTAATGCCACGGTGATAAATAAGACATCCTATGAACTTTTTTATATTATTGGAAATCATGTGAAACCATTTACTGATACAGAAGTTGGGAAGAGAAGAGTGTTTCTAAATGCTTCCAATTTGAAAAATTAAGTGAAATTAAAAAAAAAATATATAATTAAAAAATAACTGCGTGTGTCAGCTCCCGACGCACGACTGAAGTTTACTCCTTAAGTAGGGTTGTTTTTGATTATATAGTAGGCAAACAGAGTAAATAAACGCATCTCATGGTACTGAAACTAAACATGTATTTTCTTTATTCTATTCACATTTTTCATATTGATGCGTTAAAATAATATATATATATAAATTAATATACGTAAATTATATTACATAAATAAATATATGTTACTCATGGTACATTGTTAAGAAGGTTGATTTAATTCCCTATTAATATCACTTTGAGTATTAATTACATTAATACTGTCGCCCTTATTAATCACTGTGAAAAGAGGCTTGTGGTAACTAAAGTATGATATGTGAACGTCGGAGGATACGTAATTTACGAATCGTGAAAATCTCGCATCGATGGTTGTTACTATACCTTGTCGTCCCCAGCACTCAACCAGAAACGAAATCGAAATTAGGCTCGGATTTTAAAAATCGGTTTAATCTTTTATCCTTCATCTTTATCAAAATCCATATTGAAATCGCCACCAAGTATAAGTGGAAGTACATGATACTGTTTCCCCAGTAGAGAGTAAAGAACCACCTTCTGTGTATGCTAATAATATCTCGTGGATATAATCTATAATGTCAGTAACTTTCTGATAGACAGAAATATAAAATATGACAACAATGGGTTTACCGTTTGGTAAAGTGCATCTCACGGCACATGTATCTCTTAAATTAGATTTAGTTTGATTAAAGTACTAGGCACGTTTCTTCTCACAAAATCATGATTGCCAATAAACTTATGTTGTGAATTGCGCAAAGTTTTGATAGATGGCGACCCTGTCCCCACGATTAATACTTGGTCGTCTATACTGTGTAATGCGTTTAAAATTCTCAATTTCAACCAATTCCTCATTGCGAAGCCATGTTTCTGATGCCATGCGAAGCCATGTTTCTTTCCATGTGTGCTTTTTGCACAATATTACCACGGAAATCCCGCACATGTGCCCCAAGACCGGCAGTTGAGAGAAAAGAGAATCATATCCCATCCATTCATTTTAATGATCATGATTTGATCAATTGTAGTAAGATGGAACAGTAGAAAGCCTGGTAAACTCAATCACCTCTATCCGGAAGCTGTTACTGATTATTAAGATAACGCTACAAAGGGAATATTATAACGGAGTATATTGGTTGTGTTGTTGAAACAAAGTTTAATTTTGATAATCATTCTTCGTTACTTTGCTATTCAACGCACCAAAACAGTATTAAATGCATACCACCAAATTTGGCAATTTTTAGTTGTTATAGTCAACTTCTTTGTAAAAAGAGAGAAGGTGTGAATTGTGTCGCTTGGCTGGAAAACGGGTTTTCGACGCCAATTACGTTAAAAAGAGAAACTCTAGTAAATGTAGTTTGGGATTTTTTTAATAGCTTTAATTTTTTTGAAACCTCGACTTTTAAAGTACACTCTTTAAATTTCTCTGATAGATAACAAATAACGGTAATTTTTAGACAAAAAATAAAAGAAAAAAACTACTTTGATAATTTTTTGTAAAAAGCGTATTAGACGAAAAACACAATTTTTTTTTTAAAATCCGTAATTTTTAAGCAATTTTTTCAATCTTTGAACAAAACACGGATAACAACATTTGACACTTGTAAAAAATTTTTCGTGTGATTATGTTTATAAATAACGAAGTTATTCAATGTTTAGTTAGAATTTGGAGTATTTTTTGAAAAATCGCAAAAAAAAGTTTTTATTTCATATTTTAAATTACTGATCAGAAAAGAATAAAGTATGAATTTCTTTAGTACAGAATTTCGTACCCAACGATTAAAAAACTCTCTTCATAAAAATGTATCAATATTGGCTCATTTTAGAAAAAAATCGTAAAACAAATGCAAAATTTCGTTATTTGGTGGAAAAAAATTGTACCGTATCTTGGTGAAATAAGTGATCTTTCCCATTCTGTAATTATTTTTTGTCTGATTTTGATGGGAAAAGAACGATCGCAATTTTAAAAATGAAGAAAAAGTAGAAACTCTTCCTTCTCTTTCCGAGATTTAGTGCATGCGCAGAAGCGCGCGTAACGCTTTTTCTTAAAGCAGAAATCGATACAATGAGAAAAGTTAATGGTGTTTCAAAAACAAGTAAGTTAAGGACTTGAGATCTATTCTTAGATGAGAATTCTTTACTCAGAGTTGGTGGAAAGCTTAATAATGCTGATTTACCATTTGAAGCAAAACATCAAATAATTTTACTAAGTAAACATACATTTGCTAAATTTCTTTTTGAGCATGTTGTAACGGGTCTACCCGTGTACCTTCTAATAATTCTCTCGGGTAAAATCTTTTTTTAAATATTATTAAATCTAGAACTTTTTCCCGAAAAAGAAGACGCAGTCTATGGAAATCATGTTGTGTATTTAGATATTAACTTTAGAGTTCGGAGAGAGAGAGAAAAAGAGGTTTGAAGCTATAAAGGATAGCAGTAACGTGTAATAGAAAGCTAGACGACAATGTTCAGTAGATTATATGTTAATATTTAAGATTGACGATTTGTCAATTAGATCATTAAATACGGTTAGCATTGGCTTGAAGTAGATCAACTTAGACGTATCTTAGATTATCTGGTATGTGTATAGCTAAGGCATTCCTAAAGTAAGTGATTAAATTTATAAATATTACTTATATCGTTATACTCACTCTTGTTCCCATTATTAGTTTAAGGTGCATTTCCTAATCTTGGGTTGTTCAGGTTTGTTAGGTTGTAAATAAATTGTGTTTATTTTGACTATGGCTAATTTTCTTCTAATTCTCGTACACTGATGGATGGGGTAGATCATCCATCACATTGCCGCCCAAGGTTCGAATTTTAGGGTCTTACCAGAACTGTTTTTACAGTCAGGGAAATGTTTTGAAATTCATCGAGAATATTACAAATAATATCAATTATTACGGGATACCCACGAATTTAAGCTTGCGCATATTTAAAAGGTCATCTCATGGAAGGACAAAATATTGGTTCGAGATCATAGGATATGCAACAGTCACCGGGGCAGAGAAACGGATTTTACCCTTTTGATGGAGGCGTTGATTAATAATTTTCCCTTTGTAAGAAATAAATCGGAAATCGAAGTCGAATTCTTTGCCCATAAGCAAGCTAAGGGGCAAGCACCGTCAGATGTAAATTTACCAATGACGGAAGAAGGCGTAGTAAATCATATAGTAATGCGATTATCCCCTCAGGTGATTGATTATGTGAAAGTTCGGAACCCCACAACAAAGGCTAAACTTTTACAATTGGTAGCGAAGTATGCGGAAAAGCACGGTGGCACTGGAACCTATGGTCCGAGGACTAATGTTGGAAAACAAGAATGGAATTCGAGAAGAAGGTTGCCGGACAGGCGTACAGATGGAAACTGGTGTGATAGGGGTGTGGTATCTAGGCAGATAGATGCAAGAGAGGTAAACGGCGATTCGAATGATTTCAGGTATCTCAGAGGGGAAGATAATAAAGGGTTCGAGAATAAACGGATCCGAAAAGATCGAGGTGACGCGGATCCAATAATCGGATGGTGTGAAATGATTACGTCAATAGAGGAAATATAAATCGACATTTTCTTCAAACTTGTATTTTTTTTACTTATTATTATTTTTTTATTAAGGTTTATACGGAGTAATTCGTCTCATCTGAATTGGGTTGAAATCTGGATAACACAAAAACGATTCTCAGAGGTACTAGCATTTTTTGGAAGAAATTATGCGAATTTTGCCAATTAAAGGTTGGTTCCTAGTTCCTCGTATACCGGGCCCATACAGATTACACATTTCTTGAAATCTTTTTCAAATTTGTTGTCTTACGGACGACTATGTCTGAGATTGCATCTAAGTATCAGTTGCTTTTATGAGAAAGGAAACAGGAACGGCTTCCAGTGGTATGACAATTTATTGGTAAAAATTATGCAAAATTTCCAAATTAAATGTTGGATCCGAGTTTCTAGTTGTAAGATTCATATTTCGGACGGATTTGCTATTTTCTTTCAAACTTGTTTCTTTATTAAGGCTTGTGCAGGAAAACGTGTCTCAGATTAAGTTGGTTTTATTCTAAAGATCGATTCCCAGTGGTATTTACATTTTTTGTTAGAAATAAAGGTTGCATTCGAGTTCCTCACACCGAAATACATATAGTAGATCACACATTTCTTGAAATCTCGTTCTAAAATTCGATGCCTTTCGGACGGCCATGTTTGGGGTTGCTTCTCAGCTTCAGTTGTTCTTAAGAGGAAGCAGCCCAGAACGATTCCCAGTGCTACTCTAAAATATCGTTACAAACTATAGAAATTATTCAAATTAAAAGCTGGGTTAGAGTCTCTAGCTTCAGCATTGTTGTATCGTGGTTGTTTTCAAAATTGATTTTTTTTATTAACGCTTATACAGGGGAATGTGTCTCAGATGAATTTGGTTTTAACCTGGATAATGCAAGCACTATTATTCTCAGAAATACTTGTATTTTTTGGTAGAATTTATCTGAATTTTTCCAATTATGTATTTGATTCTAGTTTCTCGTCCCAAAATACACTACTGGTCACCGTAAATGCAACACCAAGAAAGACAAGAGATAGCACAACAAAATTTATTTTGTAGATAACATGTTGACCAAGTATCAAATGATTAAATTTATAGACTTCTGTGAAGTGTGGTTCCTGCCAGATCTGTAGCCAGAGTAGCCGCCATTGTTGGAGATCACCACTGCCACACACCTCGGCATTGATTCTAAGAGACTGGATGTGTTCTTGGGGTACATCAGACCAAGCAGCTTCCACACGTTGCCAAAGTTGATCTGGTGTGGCAGCTGGGGGTGTAATCTGGGTCAACCGTTGAGCAACCATGGATCACATGCTTTCTATCGGCGAGAGATCCGGAGAGCGAGCCGGGCAGGGAAGCAATTCAATCTGGTGATTGACAAAGAACCTTTGGCCAATGCGTGCCACGTGGGATCGCGCATTATCCTGTTGAAATATGGCTGTGGACAAGCCCTGAAGGTAAGGAAGGACAACTGGCTCCAACACCTCGGAGATGTCACGCTGGCTGTTTAAAGTACCGGCAATGCGTACTAGAGGAGTGCGAGAGTGATATCCAATACCACCCCATACCATAATACCCGATGCACGACCAGTGTGGCTGTGCATAACGCAGCTGTTCAGCATCCTCTCTCCACAGTGTCTCCAGACTAGAATCCGATCATCGTGGTGTTGCAGACAGATGCGTGACTCGTCAGTAAAGAAAACTTCATTTCATTCTGCCGCCCACATCCTTCTTTCATCGCACCATTGGCGGCGGAGACGTCTGTGGTTCTGCGTCAAGGGTAGACCAAGCAATGGACGTCTTGTGGACAGACTACTCTGCTGTAAACGGCGTCGAATGGTACGCGCAGACACTGAATGATGCGTTACAGACTCAATGTGCTGTGCTATGGTTCGTGATGTGACTGAGCGATCCGTAACTGCCATGCGCACAATTTGCCTGCCCTCACGCGAAGTGGTGCACTGAGGTGGATGTGATCGACCACGTCGGTCCATCGTACCCTCCTGCATCCAACGGTCACATATCCGCATTACAGTTCTTTGGTTTCGTCCAACACGACTACCGATTTCCCTGAAAGATAATCCACAATCTCGGTAGGCCACTATCCTTCCTTTGTCGAACTCGGATACTTGATCAAAAGCTGATCGCTGTTTTCTACGAGACATAACTGATCATTTTTTGAAAAAAAAAACCACAAGAAAAACACAATTGCCGAGCTTGAAATTGTCGAAATCTCCAAGCCTTAAATAGCGCTTTGAGGTGGCGCCACAGGCGTGCGTGATATGTGTCTGCGTTGAAATTCAAATCATTTGCATATCTGAACCCCGCTAATGCATGTTGTAAATTTTATGTTATTTGCGTGCTTCCTTCAGGGTGTTGCATTTACGGTGCCCAGCAATGTATATATAGATCTCACCTTTTTTGAAATCTCGTTTTCAAATTTGTTGTTTTACGTACGGTCATGTTTTGGATTGCGTCTCAGCTCTAGTGGTTTTTAAGAGGAAGGAGGCCAGAACCATTACCACTAGTACTTGGAATTGTTGGTACAAATTATATAAATTTTTCAAAGTAAAGGTTAGATTCAAGTTCCTGGCTGTAAAATATGTATATCGGACACATTTTGTGATATTTTTCAAACTTGTTTCTTAATTAAGTGTAGTCGACACCCCCTATACCTCTGTTAAATTGAGCTTTATTTATGTACGTTTTTCTCAGAAACTCTTAAATGTAAAGACTTCAAATTTTGTATGTATATTAGTTATACTTTTATATTTATATTGAAGAGAGACTTTTCAAATATATTATTTAGGGTTTTCAAAAATATGCAACGTAAATGTATCACTATGAACTTTTTTAAAATTGTCAATTTTTTTTACGATAACTGCTCTCTTGCAAAATGTTTTGGTTATAACTAAAAAGGCTCACTGCAGTATATATAGTTAGACATCAGTAATATGAAGTAAAAATTGCATGTGCATTGATACAGTAGATTCTGAGCAAAAGGTACACGCAGTTTTAAAAATATCATTTTGAGAAATTTGAATTTTTAATGTTAAATGTCACTTTACCACAAAAATTATGAATTACAACATGTATTTGTCTCTTTTTATTAAAAATTAGCTTTTTCTATATTTTAAGACTTTTTTGTTTCCTATTTTACTCAAATTGCCCAGAAAATACGTACATATCTTTCAATTTTTGTCTAACGAGATTTTTTGATTCATTTACATCAATTTTCTTTCAATTCTTTATCAATTTTTGAAGAATTTTTAGCTTTGATGTATTACAGATATCAAAGTTAACTATAAATTATCATAAATAATGTGAAAATGTATGAATAAGGTTTTGGTGCATATTTGGGAATACATGATTATACGACACTTGGAAAGTTTTCATTAGGGTTTTGTATGTTCACATGTAAACAGTATTTCTAAAAGTATCAGATCTGAAAAGTTTCTCCAAACTGGTCAATGAGTTCTAAAACAGTCAAAATAATACTGTTTTTAAACATAAAATTGATGTATGTAACAAGCTTTACTTGCAACGACAAAAATCATCGCATATCAGCTATCTATGTACCTCTTATGGAGAAACTTTTAAGAACTAAAGCTTAAAAACTTGTTTGGACAATAAATAAATATATTGTTTATATTTTTCCAAGCATACTTTTACTTAAAATCACTGTGAATTTTTTGAAAATTGTCATTTTTTTGTTATAGTATCTGCTTTCTATTTAAATGTCTTAAGAATGTTTTAAAAATGTTACTTCAGTATACACAATTATATATAATGAACATGTATACAGAAAATTTACACGATTTTAAAAACAAATTTTAGGAAACAAGAATTTTTGGACAAAATTTTACCTCGAGAAAAAGAGAAGGGATCAGTTATTATCCAAAATTCAATGAATGTTGAAAATATTCTTGATTCCCCTGCAGTTTCCATTTTGTACTGGATGATACGAAATTCCTTTTACTATTGTTTTGATGAAAAAGCAGGCTTGTACATTTTCAGTATTTTTAACAACTATTACCTGTCCAGTATCTATGTTGGTTGCAATAAGTGCACCATTAAATGACGTGTAACATCACACATTTCTACCATGTCTCATTTCCAAGTAACTGAAATAATCGTATCATTTTTGCAAGAAGCACTTTTCAATAGAGCCCACACAAAGAAGTTCTGCAGTACTTAAAAGCCTAAAGCGTAAGTACAAAGTTTCGAAGGAAAAATTTCTTTTCCAATACACCACAAAAATTTTTTTCGTCCAGGTTCTAAATTTCAAATATTTGGGGATGCACAATGATTTCATAAAATTTATAAACTTCGCTCCGAAAGTATGTAAACACACTAACAGTTAGACTTGCAATTATTATACAGTTAATCAACTGTTAATTGTGTATAATTAAATGAAAATATGAAGAGGCTTTGCAACTTCTTAGATTTAAAAACCAATATTTACACTTAATCTGTCAAAGTGGGCGTGGCACAACAGTTGATTATTTTTTAAAAGTCATTTTGACATACAGTAGAACGTCGTTTATCCCAATCAATTGGGACCGGACACTGTTCGGATATGCGGAAACCGATTGAGATCCATGCAGTATATGAAACCGGATACTATACGAATATTGAAAATCTTCACATGCGGGAAACGTGCATGAAGAAAAGCAAATTGGGTGCAAAATGTCGCAATTTTACCTTTATTGTGGAAAATAATCATTTACTTTTCGCTGTACTATTGTACAGCTTCATTTTTTCTTTGCAAGGTCTCTGATTCTTTTGAGTAGCAATAGATGAGTAGGACAGCATTCTGATTGTTGTTCGTACCACTCCATAGCTGTCTCAAAAACGCAAAAAACGCGTCAGCATTTGATGGACTCTTGCTATTTTCTTTATTTTCGTTTTCATCCGTTTCTTCGTCGAGAGGGTCGAATTCTTCTTGCACGGAAGTCACAATGTCGTCATCATTTAGCATTTGAAATCCCCAGTCTTCTGCATCGCATGCCATCCAAGTTCCTACATCAACAAAACTCAACAAAAAGGCATGTATACAACTGACTTAAACAAAGGGCTTGGAAACAAACTGACTTAATTTTCTGCGCAGATGTTTAGCAAATCACGCCCAACTGAAATTCCCCAAATATCCATCAACTTGGGTTTTCCCGTCACTTTTGGCCTCACGCGAAACAACTGTTGAGTGCACTGTTCGAAAACGTATCCGGACTTTGGTCCGGATATTTGATGCTCCGGATAATAAACATTCGGATAAATAACGTTCTACCGTACTTCTAATTCATAAAATAGCAAATATCACTGGAAAGGTCATGAACTGGAATATTTAGAAATCTCAAAATCTCAAAATAGATAATCATAAGAATTTTTGCCTACTTACTGCCCTTAACGATTGTGCAGGGAAACGTGTGTCAGCTTAAGTTGGTTTTATTAGCTGAACTCCATTATTTTGTCCAAAGTATTTATTATTGTTTGTTAAGGAACACATCATAATACAAATGAAGATTAATGGATATCATCGCTAGCAACGTATTTCAGACATTCCTCTTCTGCATTTTAATCCGCTGCCTTGCGTCCTGTTCTAACTAATATCTTACTTATGTTCACTTTGAAGTGACGAGGGCTGTTGGCGACGGACATCACCATTTTGATCCTCGGTCAAATGACGATAGAGACATCTGAGTAGGTATCCCTCTCTTTAAACTTCCAAATTTATTGGCGTGAGCCAAATTTAACGTGCAATAGTCCTTCTACGCGGCAGGTGTTTAGTAGATTTAGGACTCGACAGAAACTAAGCCGTTCCACCAATGACGTCTCAACTAACGCAGCCAATACAGGTACTTTCTAGAGCAATTAAATCAATTTCATCGATGGTGAACATGTTTTCAGAATTTCAGCAGAGAATTTGAAAACAATATTCTAATGTACGCTGAGTAAATTACATAATCTAATCGTTCCCTTCGTTGCAATAAGATCGATTGATTAAGGTAATTTTGCTTTGAGTTTTTGAAAGGGACAATGACATTTAATTAAAGAGATTTTTGAGCTTTTTAGCCGTTGTTTATGCTGTGTTTATGTGAAGTGAGTTTCGTGTTATTAAGGCATGCATATAAGCAGACTGGGTTTAGACGCTTATCTTGAAATGAATTTTGTCAATTAGCTTCACTTTGGAATCACTATAAGAAAAAAAGGCAGGAAACGAAATTCCTTTCCCGTCAGGAACGCTCTGTTGATACAATTGCAATAAAAAGGATATTATTTTTCCAATGATTAACCCTGTTTTCCACCTCAGATGTTTCTCACAGTGGAGAAAAAAAATTAAAGCTATCTTCCACTTCTTTATGCCCAGAAGGAAAAAGGTACTGCAGAGAAAAAGAATGTTTTCTGATCATTTTTTCCATGGCCAAAAGAGTTCGTTTCGGTTGTAATAAAAATATTTCATAGAAAGAGGAATGGAAAATAAAAAAGAACGCCAATATCCCATGATTTGATGAAGAAAAATTAAAGGACAGTTGGTGAAAATAGCCAGTTTTATTTTGTTTTAGTGCGATTTTATTGAAGAAATGATATTTCCCTGTCTTTCTTTCTTTATTTTTAAATTTATTTAAAATTTATTTAAAAATCTTTGAATTAAATAAAAAAGTATACCGTTTAAGCACTCAAAGCTTTTATTTAATTTTTTTTATTCATGTTTTATTCGCATCATACATTTTTCGTCCGTTCCTTTCACTGCATTATTTAACTGTCAATTCTAACAGTGATAATGATCGCGATTGCTTGAAGGATGATTTAAAAAACAGCACATATTATCTTTTTTATTTTGACTCACTAATACATATTAACTTAAGGTAAGTCGGTACCCCCTATCCCGCTAATGTTAAATTGAGCATTTTTATGTGCCTTTTTCTCATAAAATATTAAATGTACAGACTTAAATTTTTTTCTGTATATTAATTAAACTTTTTTATTTAAACTGAAGTGAGTTTTTTCAAATATATTGTTTAGTTTTTTCAAAAACTTTCATCGTAATGTATCACTATGAATTTTTTGAAAAATGTCATTTTTTTCCACGATAACTGACTTTTACAAAAATATTATCGGTATATTAATAAAAATTCACTTCAGTATATATATTAACATATCAGTAATATTCAGTGAAGATTGCAAGTGCTTCCGTTGAATAGGTTCTGAGAAAATGGTACACGCATTTTTAAAAACACCGTTTTGAGATAATTGCATTTTTATTATAAAATGTCACTTCATCAAAAAAATTATGAATTACAATCTGTATTTGCACTATTTTTTTAAATATTAGCTTATTCTCAATAACTTTGAGACTTTACATAAATGGTATCCAAAACAACAACAAGAAAACTGATTTTATCTTTTTAAACATGAAATTTGTATATTTTTTGTATGTAATAAGTTTTGTGCAACGAAAAAGGGCATTGATTTTGGGATATATTTATGTCCCTTTTACTAAGAAACTATTGAAAACAAAGGTTAAAAATTTGTGTGTACATTAAATAAACATTTCTTTATACAGAAGTGAAATTTTTTTTTAAAAAATTGATCAGCATGTTTAAAAATGTAATTTTGTAGAGTAGAATAATGAATTTTATAAAAAGTTTCCTTTTCTATATTACGACATCTGCTTTTCAGCTAAATGTCTGAGGAAAATCTCAAAAATTTCACTTCAGTATATCTATATATATAAAGGAGAAAAGTGACTCACTCACTGACTGACTGACTAATCACGAAATCTCTGAAACTATTCAACCTACAGACTTGAAATTTGGTAGACATGTTCCTTTGATAGAGTAGACATCAACTAAGAAAGGATTTTACGAAATTCGAAACGCAAGGGGCGTTACGGGGGGTTAAGGGCTTTAATAATAATTGTTTCCATGTTTAAACTACTTGATGTACAATCTTAAAATTGGGTAAGCGGATTCCTTTCAGAGAGTAGAGATCCGCTACAAAATGAGTTTGCTGAAAATAGACCCCCAAGTGGCGTTGCAGGGGCTTAGGGGGCGTTACAGATAATTATTTCCATTTTTAAACTATTTGATGCACTGTCTTTAAATTTGATATATAGATTCCTTTCGTAGAATAATGATCAGTTACAAAACGGGTTTTGTGAAAACAGACTTCTAAGTGGCGTTGCGGGGGATTAAGGGGTGTAATAGATAAATATATCCGTTTTTAAACTACTTCACCTACCTGCTTGATAATTGGTAGGTAAGTTTCTTTCCTGGAGTAAATATCCGCCACAAAATGGGTTTTGGGAAAATTGACCCCCAAGGGGTGTTGCGGGGGCGGGGGTTTAAGGGGCGTTATAAATTCCTATTTTTAAGTTATTAGACGTACAGTCTTGAAACTTAGTAAGCAGATTCCTCTCATAGGGTAGAGATACGCTAAAAATGGGTTTCGTGAAAATTGCCCCCAAGTGGCGTTCAGGGGACTTAAGGGGCGTTATAGATAATTATTTCCATTTTTAAACTATTAGACGCACAGTCTTTATATTTGATAAAGAGATTTCTTTCATAGAGTAGAGATCAGCTATAAGAAGGTTTTGTGAAAACAGACCTCTAAGTGGCGTTGCAGGGGAATAAGTGGCGTAAGAGATAAATATTTTCGTTTTTAAACTATTTGACCTACCTGCTTGAAAATTGGTAGGAATGTTTCTTTCATGGAGTAAATATCCGCTACAAAACGGGTTTGGAGAAAATTGACCCCCAAGGGGTGTTGCGGGGGGTTAAGGGCAGATATAAATAATTATTTCTTTTTTTAAACTATTAGACTCACAGTCTTGAAATTTGGTTAGCAGATTCCTCTCATAGGATAGAAATACACTGCAAAATGTGTTTTGTAAAAATCGACCCCTAGGTGGTGTTGCGGGGGTTCAAGGGGCGTTATTGATATTTTTTTTGCATTTTTAATTAATTGGACGCACAGTCTTCAAATTTTGCTAAGCAGATCCCTTTCATAGAGTGCAATTCCCCTACAAAATGGGTTTTGTGAAAACAGACCCAGAAGTGGCGTTGCGGGTGCTCAAGTGGCGTTATAGACAATTATCCCCATTTTTAAACTGTTCGACGTACAGTCTTGATATTTGATAAGCATATTCCTTTCGTAAAGTAGAGAACCGCTACAAAATGGGTTTCGCGAATATCAACTACTAAGTTTAATTTCGGGAGATTAAGAGGCGTAATCGATAAATATTTCCATTTTTAAACTACTTGATCATCCTGCTTGAAAATTGGTAGGCATGTTCCTTTCATGAAATAGAGTTCCTCTAACAAAGAGTAAAATGAAAATTGACCCCTAAAGATGTTTGCGAGGGGTCAAGAGGAGTTACAGAAAAAAATTCCTGTTTTTAATTGTTAGACCCATATACTTGAAATTTGTTAAGCATGTTTCTTTTGTTGAATAGGGAACCACTAAGAATAAATTTTAGGCAAATCAAGTTCTGGGGGTTGTAGGGGGTTACTGGGACATATTGACAAAAAAAATTACTTTTTTCGAGCTACAAGGACTATAATAATGAAATTTGGTTTGCATTTATCTTTTGTTCAATTGAAATCCGCTAAGAGCGGTAATTTTGGAAAACGGCTCTCGACGGGGATTTTTATAGTAAAACTTTTGCTTTTTTCTGTTAGATTTAGACTTGAAATTTGGGATGCATGTTCAATTTACGGAGTAGAGATCCACCGAAAATTGGTTTTGCGGGAATCCACTTGGTTTTTGAGTTACGAAAGAGCAAACATCATTCTATGCTTCAATTTTAGAGATTTTTAGAAAATACAAATTAGATGAGTTCTGCCTTTTTTTTTTTATCAACAGGTGACAGTTACATGTATAAGTATATTTTTCAATTCAATCGAATTCTTAATGCTAGGACTTAGATATCAATAATTTATACATATATATAAGCAGTAAAAATTTATAAAACATCATGAAATACCCAGCGAAGCGGGCGGGTAACAGCTAGTATAATATAAATGCAATATAAAATAAATATTTCCAGTTCATGCATACAATTAATTTATATAGAAAGAAGACACAAATTAAAAATATAATCTATATAAGACAGTAATACATGATTATATGGCACTTCGAAAAATTTCTTTAGTGTTTTGTATATTCACATATAAACACAATTTCTTTAAATATAAGAATTAAAAGATTATATAAATATTACATAGATAGTATCCAAAACAACAAGAAAACTATTTTTGTGTTTTTAAACATGAAATTTGCTGACTGCGGTGCCGCAGGGACTGGGTTCGAATCCCGGAGAAGGCATGGATGTTTGTGTTGTAATCCTTTCTTCTGTCTGTGTTGTTTACCCCCGTGTTATACGTTCGGTGGTGCACGGGGTTTATAAATGTTAAAAAAAAAAAAAGCATGAAATTTATGATTTTTTTTTGTATATAACAAGCTTCATGCAACGCATTGAGATATATTTGTGTGTGCATTAAATAAACATTTATTTTTATACAGAAGTGAAAATCTTTTTTTAAAAAATTGATCAGCCTTATTAAAAAAAATAATTTTTGCAGAGTAAAATAAGGAATTTAATAAAAATTTTCCTTTTCTGTGTTACGACATATGCTTTTTAGCTAAATGTCTGAGGAATATTTCAAAAATTTCACTTCAGTATACACAAGAATATATATGAAATAAAAAATAAAAATTTCCAGTTCATGCATACAGTACATTTATAGAAAACACAGTTTAGAAAAGAAAAGTTTTAGAAAAAAGTAGCTTTTATATAAAATTTTACCTCATCAAAAACATCCTGCACTGTAGCCGGTTTTTATCTTATTTTTCTTAATATTATCTTCTTTTTTTCTTTTTCTTCTTTTATCTTTTCTAATTTTCTTCGCTCTTCCAGAAAAAGCATACACTGCTTTCATTAACCTTTCTCTATCAAGAATTTTCATGGCACTTACCGAATATTCTCCAGGCTCGACTCCCATTTTCTGCAGCATTTTTAATTTGGATACATTACCATCATTAAAAGAACAAACAGCATCATAAACACCAAGTGAAAGTGTTTCAATCTGTACAAATGTTGTTTTAGGAACACATGACCATATGACATTATGAAAACTTTCATTCGGGTTTTGTGTTTTCCATGCAAACATTTTCTTAACAGATCAGGATGGGAAAGATCTCTAAATATAGGACGCATTGCTTCTACAACAGCGACCGGAAGACTATTTTTATGCTTGTAAGACTTACCTGATGCTTCAGCCTTTTTATATCCACACCATGAATCTTCACCATCAGGTCAAAAACCATGTTGAGGATATTCATCTGTTGACAGCTTATGCAGAAAAATGGCCCAGATATCTTGCCACATGTTCTGAACACTGGTGTAATTTCTCTGAATAGCTGATCCATAGTAAAACTGTAAGTTATCTATTTCATGCACAGTCAAACGATTTTTTCCACTTAAACACTTACCGTCTGACAAGATTTGCCCTTTCAATTGAGATTTTAATCGGCGTAATCTTGTTCCCATGCGCTTCATGACATGTCCAATGCACTCCAATTTTTCAATTGGGTATTCATCTCCATTGATTTTTTTCTTTCTAACAGCGTCAAATGCTTTGCAATCTCCATCCCCTAAGTAAGTAATATATCGGGCATTATGCAAAGATAATGACCATTGAAAAATTTTAGACGCACCTTGAATTTCCATGGCTCCACTAGATCCAACGTAATTCCTTTTACAATCCTTTTGATGAGAAGGTAAGTTTTTACATATGCAATATTTTGAAAGAATATCAACATCTATCACCTTACCTGTATCCATGCTGGTCACAGTAACTACACCATTCAATGATGAGTAACCGCGTTTCTGCCATGTTCTATCTACAGCGACTGCAATATTATTATATATTACCTTCATTTTCACAAATAGCTTCCTTCGCAGCATTTTGAATGGAGTCCTCGTAAACAAGTTTTGCAGCATTTAAGATTCGCTTACCGTAAGGAGAAAACCTTTTAGGTGGTTGAGGAAGATTCATTATGCCGCAAAACATTCTCCCAGCTTCTGCATCTTTTCCAATGGAACGCATAGCATATACAAACCTGGTATTTATTGTAGCAATTTGCGATCCTTCATGAAAATTTGAAGAAGAGAATTCTGCACGATAATGGACAAGCACAACATTTCAGGACAAATGTAATAGCCAGTCCAGACTAACCTTTTAAAACTTGCATGTCTAAGCCACTGTTACACATTTTACGGTGAACTTCATTCTTGAAAACAAATGCCAGAATATTCAAATTCATAATGGCATTAATAATACCTACACTTTTGTCATAGGAAGAAAAACTTTCATTTAAATTGGGAATTTTCTTTTCTTTTGCACATGTCTCCTTTGAGTCATGTCAAAATTTTTGATTTTCAGAAATTTGAAATATCGAAATATTCAAAACGCTAAGAAGAAAAACGTGTATTCTATCCAAAATAGGTAAACAACGCTAACAGTTACGCTTGCAGTGAATCTACAGTTAACTGCGTATGAATAAATAAAACAGAGAGTGGCTTTGGAAAAGTTTCCCAGATTTAGAAGGTCAATGTTTACATTTGTATCTGTCAAAGGGGCGTGGCTCATCAGCTGATTATTTTTTAAAAATAATTTTAACATACTTTTAATTAGTAAAATGGCAAGTATGTTATATCATTGGAAAGGTCCTGATTTGGGGATTTTAGAAATATCAAAAATTCAAAATCGATTTCCCGAAGGTGTTTACCCTACTGACTCCCCTTAATGTAGTTGTCACCACAGTAGAATTACAGCTAATTCAAAATGGAAAAATGTTTAGCCGAAATTCGCTCTTGTACCACAAATTCT
Source organism: Trichonephila clavata (assembly GCA_019973975.1). Taxonomy (NCBI): domain Eukaryota; kingdom Metazoa; phylum Arthropoda; class Arachnida; order Araneae; family Nephilidae; genus Trichonephila; species Trichonephila clavata. Next base: position 25,933 of record BMAO01028971.1, on the reverse strand, counting down.
CTCGTAGAGGAAAAAAAAGGAATGAATAGTATAAGAAAATAATCCTCATCCGGAATCTCAATTATTTTATATTGTTTTACCAAGCTAGAAAACCAGTCTTGTAAAACATGCTTATATACTGGTAAATCCAAAATTAGGTGCAAAATTATGTATTTTACACACTAAATTGGGTGAAATATCAATGCAAGTTTTCTCTACATTCACATTCAGAGCAGATTTTAAACTTTTAGATATTTTCTTTCCATTACTATAGCGTCATTCTCGTTTTTTTTTAATCTTTCAAAGTTATTGACGAACAGAAGAAGATTCAATACGTATTTTTATCTACATAACGCTGGAGAATATTTCCCTCCTCTACAGTTCCATGCCTAAATTGTGGAGGTAGAGATAGGTGGTATCGCCATCTATCGTTAAGAGGTCCAACCTTTCTCACAGACTCTGGAAGCCTTTATTCCTTCCCATCGGGGAAGGACATGACAGCAACAAAAACAACATCTACATGATGTTTACCAACAGGATAACGTATTATGTCACATGGGCCGAATCGGCTGGTTGTGATTCTGCTGAACTTCAGGGAGGGAATGTTTCTTAACGTTGCAATATAAAGCAATACGGAGGCTATTGGCATCAGAGCTCGTAATTTTGAATCTAAGTCAAGTGACGAAGACGACACGTGAGCTGGCAACGCTCTCTTCAGATTACTACACCATGCCAACGAAAGGACTTTCAGATTCGACAGATTTAACTTGCACCAGGCCTTCTACATGACGGGTTTTCAGTAGCACTAGGGCTCGAACTCATGATACGCCGACCACGAGTTCATGCTAGCTCGCTACTAGCTAATGCGGCCCTGCTGAATGTCGAGTAACACCTTAGCATCCGAATTGCCCCGACATATAACATTTGTAGTTCCACTAAAAAAATTGTATCAATGCTGCAACATTACCATCTTGAAAAAGGTAGGAATCGCAAGACCAGTTTACGAATGCCTGGTATCGGATACCTCAATCTACCCATCAGCACCTTATCGAATCAATGACTCGCCGAGAGTCGGCGGTTTTGATGGCGAAAGCTGGTCTTATACTTTGTATTAATCGGGGGGGGGGTCAAATTGTAGCAGCCTTTTATTATGTAACTTATAAATCAGCCTTTTGTTAGCACTATCGAAGCTTCGAATAATTTCATAAAACCATTGATCATCTCTCCAAATCATTGATGTGACGACATTTCGTTTTTCAAGATAAAAATAAAGAACAAGGAGATATTTTAGGATTTTATCCTAGCAAAATTTTTGCATTATTCAGACAAAATATTATTTAACTAGCTGCATGGACCGGCGTCACACGGGCTTTTCTAAATGGAATGCATTTTCCCGTTTTTTGATCTCCAGGAAAATTGACCCTTACCCACTCAATCTTTCGACCTTCTTTCCTCTTTCTAATTCTATTCCACTTTCTTTCCACCATAAAACGAAAATAACCCCACATTTAATTTAGAAGTACAAAAGCAAATAAACATCCCGATTAATGTTTTTGAAATAGAATTTGTCAGAGAAAAATTACATGGAAAGCATAAAATCAATGGTATAATATAATTTATTGATATTTATGACAATTTATACCAAAAATCTTTAGGTATTTCACCCTTAACAGAAATAATTTTAACTAAAAAAAATGGAAAAAGAAAAACTTTCATTTAAAGAGAGAGAGGGGGGGGGGTGACGTAGTCACAAAGGAGAAATCACCCCTATTCATGATGAACTCCACAGCTGGGGAGCACGTGGTTTTGGCGTCATTGTGTTTTGTCAGACAGCTGGACTATCAGCGCCGATGTGACTGGTAAACACAATGGGATGGGCATCACTGCATTATTTTTCGTTCATAGGCAGTGATTGTCCGTCTTGAAAGGCTGGCGCCTCGGCAGACGGCGGCGGGTGGCATCAAAAGAGAAAAAGGCGGCGAGATGGTTCGAGTACCAGATGTCAGCCAAGCCCTTGTCACCGGAGACCTTTGAGAGGGATCGGAGCCTTTGTTATCCCTGCACGAATGGTGGACTTACAAGACCGAGGTGCTGGGTGCAACTTTCAGGCCTGCCAAAGGGGGTTGATGTGGGGCGTGGAGTGGACCAGCCCCTAGAGTTTAAAAGGGTCGACCAAGAAAAAGGTCTCCCGATCGACTTCCACGATCGACTCCCGAGACAGGATCCGACGGACGAATAAAGAAACGCCGAGATAGACTCTCGAGATGAACCCCGAGATCGATTCCTGAGACAGTATCCAATCGACGAACAAAGAAGACGCGAAGAGTGGACACCAATGCTAAATAGAACTGGTTAAATAGAACTAACACCTGAAACTGGTCTTTTTCTCTTCATAGTGATCTTCCAAATGTTAGAAAGTGAAATAAACCAATTTTGGATCACAAATAAAAGTATTTTCTAATGATTAGCCTGGAGTCACAATACGCTACCAAGTCCACGACGCCACAGTGGGATTTCTTTCCCTCTCCCCCCGAAATGTCTAATATTAAAATTGCGAAACCATTTGCCCATGCAATTATTTAATGCAGTTTCCAGAGTAAGGGAAAGGACCCTGTTTCTCGTGTCACTCCACAGTATGCAATAAAAGTGTTCATATAAAAAACTGTTGTAATGGTTAGTTAGGTATGTATTTATATTACAATATTAAAAACTTATGGATAGTTTTTTAAATAGTTTTCCCACATTTGAAAAATTTTACGGGTACCAGCACACTATATACTTTTAAAAATCCCATTTTTTAAATTAATTTTATAAAAAATAGTGCATATTTTTCTGTATCTAAAAATGCACATATTTTTATTTAAATATTATTTCACAAAATATTGTCTAATTAGAAGTAAAGCTCACATTTTGCTCAAGAAGTTTTGAAACAAATTTTGGAGTATTTCGCATTGAATTAGGAACAGTTTTTATTTCTTTTTGTGTAGTATTAATCAGGAACTAGAATTTTTTTTGTACAAACATTTTATTACAAACCTTCGTAAAATAATATGAATAAAAAAAATACTATTTTCAAATAATATTAATTTTTATGCAGCGAAACGTTTTTAAGAATTCTGAATAATAATTTTTTTTCATCACTTACTGAATATTTTTGGATACTCATGCTTTCACGACATAGCTACACTCACCGAAATCTGCTCTGAAAATAATATTTTAAGAATGCCGCTTGCATCTTTTAAATCTTCAGATTTTGTGAAGCCAAATGAAATTCTCATTATTTTTGAGTTAATTTAATTGTAAGTGAAAGTTATTTTCCTTTCAAAATTTTGCTTTAGAATTCTAATTGGACTTTCTCGAATCCCGTCATAAAGCATAGGGGGAAGGAATTCGAATTTTATGAAGAAGATCCATTTGCATTTATTTCAACCTTCAGCAATTGTGAATAAGAATTCATTATAATTTTATTAAAGTCTCTGCGTGAAAGCTTCAGAAAAGCATTTAAAAAGTGAGAGACACAAGTATTTGTCTAATTACGAAATTAAGATGAAATTTTGATGTAGACCATAATGACCAAAACAGATGACCTCAGAATGACACTTTCTACATTTTCGTGCCACATATTTGTTTCATGTACAAAAGTTTGAGCCAAGTAATGTCTGTTAGTTTCTTTATCTACCACCGATGTAACCATAGCGACAATCATTAAGTACTAAAAGCACAAAAAAGTTTTTGTTAAAGTATGTCATTATTATTCCCGACATTTAATATAAACGACACATGTTATTTATGATCTTCCAAGAAGACATGTCACAATTTTTTTGTTCTCATGTATTTTTAACAACCTACTGCATAGATATATTGGGGTTGGTGAATATACTGATCTTCTGTAATCTTATTATAGAATATCTTTTTCGGAAGAATGGTTCTGAAGTTAAGGGGTATGGTTCTTTTCTTATAAAAATTAATTCCTTAAGTTTACATATTGTAGGAATAACATGCATGAATGATACAAATGTTAAACAAAATAATGCTATTTTTTATCACGTATAATCTTGAAAACGAGAAATAATGAAGAGATCTGAATGAAAATGTCATAGAATCTAGTCGCGCGCCAATCGTATAAGCATTGAAAAATTTACTGGTGTCCTGAAATTAAAAATGTTGCTCTTTCTATAAGTAAGATGCAAAATAAAATGCAGAGTGCAACGACTTACTTATTTAAAAAGAAATAATAAAGAAAGGGAAGCGTTGAATAACTTAAATTTTTCTCTTGATTCATGCGAACATAAAATGGAGAAAAGTTTGTTGACAGTTCCGAGGGAAAATGAAAAATTTGTCTCGTAGTGAGCGTGATCACCCCTTGTTGTAATACAGGTATCTTAACGGCGTTTCGCGCTGCGGATGAGTCAATTCATATGTTACTCCTGAAACAGATTGGCTTTCAGCCGTCTCATGTTGGCTTAGTATGGAAAGCTGGAACCTTTCGTCCATCCCAAACATACTCTCTCGATGTTAAATCTGGAAATATTGCGCATCATTGAATGAATTCGATATTTTCATTTTCATGGCATTCATCTACAAACTGTGGAACTGTAGCAACTCAGCGAAGATAATCCGCAGTTCCAGAAACTCATCTCTGTGTATCTTGTTCTATAAACAGAATATCTTCCCAAAACGTAACCTGTAGTCAAGTAAAAACTAGCCCTAGGTTAGAATTTCAATTCACCACTGTTTTTCGACCTCAGGTTACTTGACTGCGGGTTTCCTAACCTGGGGTTACAGGTGGATTCTCATTGGTCGAAGTAAGCCCCGTGACTTCGGCTGATTTCTCCGTGATCTGAATTAAAGTTCTATCAGAACAATTGCATATTCTTCCTTTTCAATGTTTATTCTTCAAAATGAATACTTTCAAAGTTTATTTTACGCAATTTATAAAGGGAACACTTGCATTTTTAAGAAAACAAAGAAACATGCGGTTAGTTGTTTAAAAAAAAACGAAGCGTATAGTAAAACAGCACGGCAGTTTAATGACATTGACAGAGTGATGAAACCACGAACGACAAAACAATTCGGTCCATGTTATGGAAATTAAAAAAAAATTAACAAAAAAAAAAAAAAACAGTGTCAAAATCAGTATTTATGTAAGTAATCAGAAATTACTCCAGACAATGCTGGTTCATAGTTACTATTGATTACAAAAAATCTAGGCACCAAATTTAGCATCAGCTGTAGATTAAGGGAATGTTTCTAGATAATACCACAAAAGCATAGAAGCACAAATGTCCAAGTCAAATAATTAACATTAGGAAATAAAAAATAAAAAGAGTCTTACACATATAAATCTCATAAGTTAAAAATGTTCTTTTCTTGCTATTAGAATGCTAATTCTTGCTGACCAACTCACCATGTCATTTATGTTACAAGCTACTTATATTAAATAACAAACAGATAAATAATTATGTATTCTAACTTTTTGTTTAGCATAGCATTACTTCAAGAAAAATTTCTTTTAATTTGAAATATTTAACCATAAGAAGAAAAAAAATCAGATTTACATACCATTTTGCGAAACTCATAGCCATTCATTTCTTCACATACATTATTTCTTTTTTTCTTAATATCCTTTCTCTTCTGGATAATGTAGAATATTTTGAACACTGCAGCTGCAAAATTGGGGAATTTTCAAAAAAATTCATCATAAGAGTTGAAAGAAATCCGAACTCAAACATCTTCAAAACTTTAAACACTCGGAAAAATCGCATACTGCCCATGCGTGGTTAAACTTAGTTGCCCATGCGTGGTTAAACTTAGTTGCCCATGCGTGGTTAAACTTAGTTGCCCATGCGTGGTTAAAACTAACCCACCTTTAACAGGTGGTCAGGTTAGTGGTGAATTCGGGCGTAATAGACTCCAAACCCCTTCATGGTGATACTGATATACGTAATTATTATTATGAGAGTGGTAACGTGCTATATTAACTCTTCAGATTGTACTGTGATAAGAATCACTCTGTAAATTGAAACGCCAGAGAATGAACTGATTGTCTCTTATTCGGATGTTTTCGAATCATCGTTAAGGGTCTCTCTTTTGCACACAAGTCTGCGGTTTGAAAAGAGCTGAATGTGTGTCTAGAACCTCTTGCAAAAGGAGTTTCCTTGAAATCCTTGTCGCCGTGGTTGCAACAATTTTCGTAGACATCTGTCAGTTAACACATCGTGCAGTTATATCATGTAGCTACGAACAAAAGTTCGATCTTGTCCATCTGTTGTTACTCTGAATCGACATGGGCCGTGGTGGCCAAGTGGTCTAGGCATCGGATCATTGCTAGCGTGTCATGAGTTCGATCACAGTACCACTAAAGATCCGCCGTGTAGGGGAGCGATGCACGTTAAATCTGTCGAGAGCTCAAACGTCCTCCCGTTGGTGTGGTGTGGTAGTTAGGAGAGGGGGTTCCAGCTCAGGTGTCGTCCGCGTCACTCAAAATGACGCGGACCGTCGCCAAAAGCCCTCGTGTTGCTAATCAGTGCGACGTTAATATTCACTCACTCACTGGATCGACATGCTTCAATTCGCAAGTAAACTTTTCCAATATTATAGTATTTAAACGGTTTGAAAGGAAGCAATGTGCCTGAAGATTCTGCCTTTGGTTTCCCACATCTAAGCATTCCAAGGGGTTCAGCCTTTTTCAAAACAAGTCTTCTTGTCTTCTTCAAGCCGTTTTGTCTTCTTTCAGTCACAATCAAACTATTTATCACTGTTGAAATACATATGATCTTAGTATTGATATATTAAAGAGAATCTCAAATATGCGCATTCACAATCATTTCACTTGCAGCATTTCTAACAGCCCCAATCATTGCACTATTGCACTTTTGACAAAAAATTGGCATCTATACAATCATTGGTTTGCATCTATATATCGTGTATGGACAAAATTTCAGGATATACCTGTTTCATTTAATCCTTTCGTTTCTAGTTTTTCAAATGTGCTTAACTTTTGGACATCAGTAAAGGAAAAGGAAATATAAACTTTTTGAAAATAAAAAAGTAATTATTTTTTAACAATAAATGTGCCCAATATTAGAAAATCTTATTTTCCATGTTACTTGTAGTCGATCAATTCTTCACAAAAGTAGGACTTTTAAATTTCCGTTAGTAAATTACTCCAAACTAAGTAAACTAGGAGTAATAAAATAAAATACAGCAATAAGAAAGGTGGGTGGAAAGTTGCATAGGGAGAGTTTGCTTTTTTTGCTTGATGCAGGGTATTGTAACGTCATCGAAATAAATTGAAGGTGTACGCTAAGCTAATTATTAAAGAATCTCTCGTTGTATTCTATCAGCCGTCTTTCCGGAGTCTCTTTGCTCCTTCCTTCGTCAGTAGGCTTCTCTCTCGGAATCTATCGTCGGAGTCTGTCCGGAGTCTCTTCCTCCGTCCGCAGGGTTCAGTTACGGGAATCTCTCGTGGGAGTCTATCACGAGTCTCTCAGGAGTCTATCACGAGTCTCTCAGGAGTCTTTCAGGAGTCTTTCAGGAGTCTCCTCCTCTTTCCGAAGTCCACTCTTTTAAACTCTAGGGGCGGGTTCACTCCACGCCCCTCATCAATCCCCATCGGCCGACCTCAGGGTTTTGCACCCGGCACCAACGGTCTTGCACGTCATCCATTCGTGCAGAGATGACAAAAGTCCGGTCCCTCTCAAAGGTTCCCGGCGACAAGGGCCCGGCTGACATCTGGCACTTCAAACACCTCGCCGCCGCCTGCAGTGGCGCCAGCATTCAAGACGTACAATCACTGCCCATGAATAGAAAATAATGCAGCGATGCCTGGCCCATAGTGTCCGCCAGACACACCGTCGCCGACGGTCCAGCTGTTCGGCACAGCACAATGCAGCTAAAGCCCCGTTTTCTCCAGCTGTGGAGCCTCTAATGAATAGGGGTGACTCCTCCATTGTGACGACGTCACAGTATGTTGAAACTCAACGGGGTGAAAAAGTGAGGTGGGGAGGGGAAGCTCTAGTAAATACAAAAAAAAAATTCCTACAAAATTGACTAAGCGATAACTTTCGAAAATGTAGAAAATTGACACCCTCCATCCCTTCATCACTTACTGTGACCACAGAGCTCTCAAATTTACGGTTCACTAATGTCGTCTTATTTTATTAATCATAGTCATAAGGGAAAATTAACGTAGCTTGAGTCAGTTTGAGAAAATGATGTTCACCTAAATTTGACTCTCCAAAACAAGAAAAATATTACACACTACCCTAGATAAGTTATTTCGAAAGATGACCCACAAGATTCCAAAATGGTTCAACACTTTCAACTTTCCTATCCATAACAATTATTGACAGTTTTTACCGAATAGCGTCATTTAAAAAATTTAATTTTAAGCGAGTAACTCATGTTAAGCGATAAATTTAAAAATAAAACGGGAAAATTTTTTGTTATACTTTAATGAATTAAATGTCCAAAGTGCTTGACAAATGCAGGCTCTACATCATTTTAAAAGTGACCACTTGATGAGTTGTGAATAACTAGCTAAATTTATATATACTTCTTCCAGTGTTTCAGCAATCCTTTGATGTAGTTGGGTTATATTTTGGAGTGGTTTAAAGAAGGTATATATAAAAGTAAACACTTCGAACATTTATTTCATTAATGTACTGCAAAAGTGTTTTCCCGTTTTATTTTTAAATTTGTTGCTTAATTTAAGGTACACATTAAAGATTGAGTTTTTTGAAATAAAGTCATTTTGTAAGAAAAACTGTCAATAATCGTTATGGATAGAAAGGTTGCAAGTTCTGCCTTGTTTTGGAATCTTAACAAAATGGTTCATCTTTTGAAATAATTTACATGATCGTAGAATGTAATTTTTATTTTTGAGAGTTAAAGTTAGGTGACATTTTCGTGACTGTAGTTAATAGCATAGCTATGCAAGATCACATTAAAGGAAAAAATATCAGTAAAATTATGAAGTTTGTGGTCGCAGTACCTGATGAGGTGAAGAGGAGAGTCAAATTTTCCCATTTTCAAGAACTTGCCATCACTTAACCAACAGACAGGGATTTTCTTTATTTTTCCCAGAACCGAGAAGGATCTTCCTTTTCACCCGATATCCGCTAGATATTTAGCTTCGGGACACCCTGCATAAAAGCAAGTGTAAAGGGGTGGGGAAAAATGATTCCAATTTCAAAGGAAAAAAACGAATTTTCAATATGGATTATTGAGAGAAAGCACATCATATTGGAAAAGACCAGAGGGGAAATGTATAAAATAAAAAAAAGTAAAAGCAAATAAAAAATAAATAAAAATAAAATAAATAATAATAATAAATAAAATAAATATTAATAATAATAAATAAATAACAAATGAATAAATCCCCCCCCCCGGCCATAGAACAGTCAAAATATATTCATGTCCAAAATTAAGAACGTAAACATATTTTTTGCCATAAATCTAAATTGCCTCCAGAAACACTGATAGAATTTGTATTTTATATGTATACTGCTGTTTGTAAAAATGCAACACCATGAAGCAATCATCAGAGTTAAATGAAATTTAATACACAAACGACTTGTATTAGTACAGATAAATGACGAAGTTTTCAAAGCAAAAAAAAAAACAAACAATATTAAGTGTCTGAAATCAGTATTTGGTGTAGAGACCCCGCGCAGCAATAAGTGTTGCTATACGACGTGGCATGGAGTCGATCAGATTTTGAATGTCTGCTTGTGGAAGAAAATTCCCTATTGCTGGTATGCGCAGCAAAGGTTCGTCTTTTGAAGATGCAGGAAGTGGATCATGAGCGATATGCAGATCAACCAAATCCTACACGCGCTCAATAGGCGACACAGCTAGCGAATAAGCAGGCCAAGTAAGAAGTTGCATGTGTTGGTCTGAAAAGAGATCTCGAACAGTCTTTGCAACATGTAGGCGTGAATTATCCTGATGAAATATAGCTCTAGGGATGCCTTAAATGAAAGGAACGACTTCGGGATGTAGTGCTTTACGGACGTATTTGTTGCTTTTGAGATTACCCGCAATTCGCAGCAAATTGGATTGCCCATGATACGTAATCACACCCCAAACCATAACTCCGGGTGTTAGGCCCCTATGTCGTTCGATAACGTAATCTGGAAGGCAGCGTTCTTCGGCATAATGTCTAACACGAATGCGGCCATCATGGTCGTACAAATTCAAGCGTGATTCATCTGAAAAGAAAACTTGTGCCATTCAGCTTGCCAGGCTCTGTGCTCATGCGCCCATTGCATATGCAGCCATGAGGAAATCCTGTACAAAGGTACCTTGCACGCAATCCACGGTGCAGCAGACGTCAACGAATTGACGAAGCCAGCATTAGTACACTTGTAGCAGTAGACCAACGTGCTGTCGCCTGGAGGAAGCTGTATGGTCATTCACCGCCATGCGGAGCAGGTGTCTATCGTCGCGTGCTGGCGTCACTTTCCATTGTCCACTGCCAGTTTCTTTAGTTGTTCTGTGCTCGTCTGGCCACTGCTTCCCCACTCGCATCACAGTGGAACTGTTCTACCGCACACGAGCTCCTATTGCGCGATAGGAAAACCCTCCTTCTCGAAGACCGATTACCCTCCCCGTTCAAACTCTTTAAGTTGTTGAGTGAGTGAATGAATATTAACGTCCCACTGTTCAGCTACACGAGGGCTTTTTGGGGACGGTCCGCGTAATTTTGAACCATGGTCAAGTGACGCGGACGACACCTGAGCTGGCACCCCCCTCTCCTTTAAGTTGTTGAAATTTCTCCTTATTCCGTCGTGGAGGGATACTTAGGTCTCACTAAACGTTTGCCACGAACAAATAATCATTAACTATTTTCAACGCCCCTTAGCAGCCCTCTAATTATACGTTTTCAGCATCAGTTCAGAGGGTGCTGTGCACACCAAGCATGCTTGGTGGCTCTGAAACTTTACTATTTTACCTCCTATAATGGATATTTGCTGCAAAGTTCCTTTAATTCTGATGATTCCTTCATGGTGTTGCCTTTTTTTACAAACAGCAGTGTAACGGGTCGTATATTATCAATTTACGGTTTAGGAAAAGAAGTTATTGAGTTTTAGTTTTTTCAGAACTTCTGGATTGAGACCCTTGTAAGCATATGGGATTTTTGTGAGCAGTTTTGCGAATACTGCATTAAAACAGAATAGCCTGTTTGCAGTAAGAATGGCTTTATAATCGCTTAGAAGATTCCTTGAGATGAAGAACCTTTGGCAGGCTTGAAATTGGACAGTCTCAAGCGGAGATGGCTCGAGGGCTAGAAGAAGCACCGAAAGTGGTCCTAAGGCTGTCGAATCAATTACAAACAAGTGGCGGCCGTAGTATCCCAGTGGTCAAGGTATCGGACTCGGGGTTGGCGTGACATGAGTTTGAGCCCAGTACCACTGAAGACTCGTAGTGTAGGGGAGAAATGCACGTTAAATCTGTCGTGAGCTCAAATGTCCTCCCGTTGATGTGGTGTGGTAGTTAGGAGAGGGGGTGCCAGCTCGCGTGTTGTCCTCGTCAATTGATTCAAAATTACGAGGTCCGTCGCCAAAAGCCCTCGTGTAGCTGAACAGCACGAGGTTAATATTCACTCCCTCATCTAAACAAGTGGTACTGCCACCATGAAAGTCGACCAAGGCTACCATAGAGCAACGATACCTGCACTGGACTGCTGCATAGCATTAAGCGCACGACGATGTAGGTGGACAAAGGCTCTTTAGCTTGCTCGTGACTTTGCTGCTGTGACTGGAAGAAGAATTTCTAGCCAAGCAGTCGACTGGCGTCTTGCTGAGACTTTAATGTGCGCCGATTTTGTGGAATTCATTTGAGTGCACCCAACAGGAAAAAGACTGGTTATTATGGAGTCGAAAATCAGTCATGGACACGATAAGAATAGACGCGTTTTTTTTCTGTGATGAGTCGAGATTCACCAGACAGTGAAACTGTTCGTGTCTTCATAAAAATCTACTGATTTGGTGGTAAAGGTATCCTTGTGTGGGACAGCATAATGTTGGGCAGTCGCACACCATTGTACGTCTTCGATTTTAACTGTCAACCCACATTGCTACAGGGATGAGGTCCTTGAATCCTGTGTGAGGTTGTTCTGGGTGCCATGGGCCTGGATTACATTTTTATGGACAATAATGCGCGGCTACACAGAGCTTACATTGTTGATGAATCTTATGAAGAGGATATTCGTCAAATGGATTGGCACTCGATGTCTCCAAATCTCAATGTTATTGGACATGTTTGGGATGGTTTTAGGAATAGACATTTCTCAGAGTAGTCCCCTTCCCAGGAACCCTCAGGAGTTAAAAGTTGCACTTTCAGAAGAATGGGCTTTGTTGCCACAAACATTTATTGATTTCCTCATAAACAGTATGGTTGCTCGTTGTGAGACTTGTATACCACTGCACGTTGGTCACGCTCCTTATTAAACTGGTTTTCCCCGAGATAATGTTTTAACTTTGATTCATAATTTCACACTTTTTGATATGCCCTCTATCTAAATTCATAATTAAATTATTTTTCGTTCTGTTATGTTATTGTATTCTTTCCCACTTTGTAATGTCTATGTGCCAAATTTTATGGCAACACAGTGAATAGCTGAGTGAGAGAGGGGATATTAACGTCGTATAGTTCAGCTATATTGGAGGGCTTTTGGCGACGGACCTCGTAATTTTGAACCATGGTCAAGTGACGAGGAGGATATCTGAGCTGGAACCCCTTTTCCTAACTTCCACACTCCACCAACGAGTAGACGTTTTAAACTTGACATATTTAACGTGCATCGGTCCCCTCTGCACAGCAGGGTTTCAGAGGTACTAATGACCACTAGGCTACCGCAGTCCCACAGTGAATAATTAATCAGTTGTCATGATTTTATGTTTGGGACCTTAATTTTGGACATGAGTGTAAGAACGAGAAGGCAGGAAGAAATACTAGCAGGACAGTGGGAAAAAGTAAAAAGAACGCAGGAGGAAAATTTAATGCACCAGTAAAACAAAGTTGTTTTTTCACATTGAAGCTCTCTCTCTTTACGTTTTTTTTCATTCTTTCTAACTAAATTTGGAATTTTTCTGGAATTCTCTTAAATTTACCGCTATGCCAATAATAATTGATCTAATTGCTACGTACTAAATTTAAAAGTAACAAATGTTAATATGCTTTTGTGCAATAATGTGTTTTGTAGTATCAATTATTTTAAGTAAAAATAACTTTTAAACATATCATTTCACGATATAAAACTATTTACTAGTTATAGTTTTGATAGTAACGCTTAAAGATTTTGAATAATTTCTATGGCTCATGTCGCCTTTATTTTCAAACAGGTTTATCATGCATTACTGAGTGAGTAATGCATTTCCTTAAGGGGACTTGGCACCTTTCAAAAGCCGAAAATCGATGAAAATATCGATTTTTCAATTTTTACTTTACAATGTAGTTTGATACCTCTGGCACAACTGTGCGAAGTTTTGAAACGATCTGATTATTTTAAATGTCGTAAAATGTATTTTAAACATTTTGACAGCTCTAACAGCTGTTTAAATGCCACGCCCCCTTAATGTTTACACTTTTTTACTTGAAAATAAATCCAATATTTTATATAAAAACTACACAGAAGAAGAAGAACGCTTTAAGCTGTAACTGTAACTATCAGCCAAGTTGTTTGTTTACATTAGGTATGCCATTTTTGCTTGCTGTGTGCTTTTTAGTTTGATTACTTTTTTACTTCATAGAAACTTAAAAAAGCACTTTTAATGCTATTTCAATCATAATTCATTCATTCTTTTAGTTTTATCAGTTTTATTATCACTAATATGCCTCTTGGGAAGCGTTCATTGCATGCTTTGCAAATGAATGAAAAGCGATGGCGTAAGGAGAATGTTGACTGTGAAGTGATTAAAGATTCATTAGTATCAAATGTACGCCTTGAAAAATTAAATACTGAGGTAAAAAAGGATACCTCTGCTGTTGGACATTATATATTGGTGGACTTCAACCAAGTTAATAATCTACTTTTAAGTGCAAAGTGTCAATATTGTGAAAAACAAGGTTTGAAACTGGAGCTTGGAGCCAAGTTGGGATTTTCATACAATTTAAAACTATTGTGTAGCAACTGTGATGAAAACAAAACTGTTGTAAGTACTTCTCTAAAGTCTGGTCCTACCAGCCATGATGTGAATTTGAGAATAACTCAAGCCTTTTCACAAATTGGGAAAGGTTATTCAGCCATAGAAAAGTTTTGTATGGTGATGACTATGGATCCTTTTTCATCAACTACATAAGGGAAGTGTGCAAGAAGGTTGGATAACGCATACAATCTGGCATCTGAAAACATATCTGCGGAAACCCACAGAGAGATTAAAGATGCGTACAAGAATGAAGGTCATAGTTCTGCTGAAATCACAGACCTAAGTGTTAGTTTTGATGGCACGTGGCTAACGCGTGGTCACTCCTCACTCATCGGTGTAGGGTGTGTTATAGATATGCTCACCGGTTATGTCGTTGACTTTGAAGTGATGAGTAAGGTGTGTCGTCATTGCTCTGTGGCAAAAAATAAGTTAGGCGAGTCAAGTGCTGAATTCAGCATATGGTATGAAGGACATAAAAGCGAATGTGATATAAACCACTTTGGCTCATCTACATCGATGGAAATGGAAGCTGCATTAACTTTATGGAAAAGATCCACATCACTCGGATTTCGTTATATCACAGTTTTATCCGATGGTGACTGTAAGCCATTTCATAACTTGGTTGAGAAAAAAGTGTACGGACCGGATGTTGTGATAAAAAAGGAAGAATGCATAAATCATGTCAGTAAGCGGTTAGGAACAGCTTTACGATCTACTGTTAAAGATTGTCGTGCTCAAGGTATTTCTTTAGGTGGTAAAGCTCATGGTAGTTTGAAAGAAGCTACAATTAAGAAATTAACCACTTACTACCAAAAGGCTATTTTGAGAAACAAAGGGGATGTGAAAGCTATGAAAACAGCAATATATGCTACCTTGTTGCATAGCATTTCTACAGATGCTAAACCTCAGCATTCAAAGTGTCCTGCAGGAGCAAACTCTTGGTGTTTCTACCAATCTGCGATTGCTAACGGTGCAAAACCAAGAAATCATAAATTAAATGTAGGAACACCAATAAATGAAAAGTTCCTTCCAAAAATTCTTCCAATTTACCAAAGACTTGCATCTAATGAATTGTTAGAAAGGTGTATTCGATGCGGAACGCAAAATGCAAACGAAAGTTTGCATAGCATGATTTGGGCAAAGTGTCCAAAGGAAATTTTTGTGAATAAGAGACGTGTTAACCGGGCAGTAACAGAAGCTGTCTGTGAATTCAATAAGGGTACGGCCCGTACCATAGTAGAAAGACAGAAAGCATTAGGTGTAGCTACTGGAGGTTCTACCAAACAACTTGCTACTATCTTAGATTGTCGAAAACGACAATTTAGAAAACGTCGTAAAAATACCAGTAATAAGCTGGCTCTTAAGCTTATTAAAAAAGCTATATATAGAAAAGAATTCTTAGCTAAGTGAAGAGAAGGAATGACTTATGGCGCAGGCCAATTTTAAAACAAAACTGTTTTGGAAAAATAGTGAATTTTAGATTTAACATGTTTTACTTTATTTTATATTAGATATTGAATTAAATAGCAAATTAATTTTAAAGTTTTTAAATTTTCTCTATTGTACATTTCATATACTTTCATTTTATTTATTTTATGTATTTCCTTTATTTTTGAATATATTTAATATATGTTTCTTGCAAAAATTAGTCAGATAATGATATTTCCTATTTTTCGTAATTTTGAGGTCAGACAGGCTTTTTATAAAAAGCTTATATTTTTGTTTAATGTTTTGAAATTGAACTGTTTTATGCCTTATTTTAATGGTATATATCTATCCAATATATTAACAACTTATTACAAAATTTAGATATTGTTTTGATATTTATTTATTGATTTGTATTCTTCAAATTGCGTTTTCTCAGTTTGAGTTTTTTCATGAAAACACAATATTTAAAAGTACAAAACTTCTACAGATATTTATGAAACAACTTGAATTTTGGTCTGTATGTTTATTACAATGTACTTAATAAAATTAGGGATCCATTTTTCAATATTTTGATTAGAAAAAATTTTATAAAAGAAAATGTAGCAGAAATCATGCTTTTTTAGCCTTTTTTCCGTTGTTGTATACATTTTATTTTTTTCCCCCAAAACTAATTTGTTTATTGCAAAATAGATCCCTAAAGTTATTGCTAATAGTCTTATAAGCCAAAAAAAATTTTTGGTGTGAAAACAAAAATAATTGTAAAAGAAGAAAAAATTTTAAAATCATTAAAATTTTTTAAAAAAATTATATTTTTAAAATTTTTATCAAAGTTAGCTTTATTTTTCATGGTAAAATTTCTTTGTTTAATAGTAACTGTTTATAATATACACAAAAGATATTTTAAAACCCTTAAATAAAAAAAAATTGAAAAAAGGTGCCGAGTCCCCTTAAAGTAAACAAAGTTAGGCATTTTTGAAAGTAATTATTTTCAAATATAGAAGATAAACATCTACTGTTCGCAAGATATTCGTATTGTTCTGACTCTTAACTCAAACAGCCAGATTGCTTTTCTTTTTTTCAATAGAACGAATGTTTGCTGAAAGAGTAATTTATGGATTATTAATGCAATTCTGTGTTTTTAATTGGAAGAGTTTAAAAAAATCCTCATCAACAACAACAAAGAATACTTTTCACATACAAAGTTTTTTCTACCAGATTTCCTTCATAAAAAAGACGCCTTTTCCATTTTCGTAGTTCTAATGAAGCAATTTTTTCTTCGAAATTAAAAGTTCCCCAACCAGTTTATCCGACATTTTTAAGAAAGATTAATTGCTAAGTTAATTAAAGACGCCAAGCTAAAGGTCAATCAGAAAATGCAATCGATCCTTCCTAAAAATTCCCTTATACATGGACATTTATTTAAAAAAAAAACGGAAAATAATTCCTGGGCAAAGAAACAATTGAAATTTTTTTTCGTGAATAGACATCGCAGCATACAGATGAACGCTTAAAGTTCAAGACCATCAATATTCTCTCTCTCTCTCTCTCTCTCAAATTACACTTAATTTTCTACTGGGGACAATACACACAAATACTGCCAAAAAAACCTTTTTTGATGTGTAACATCTTTCCTCTCGGTTGCTGGAGATTTGTGGGAGTGATTTCGTGAAAAGGGGACGGAAATGTATAACATGAAGTTGGGGAAGCGCACGCTATTTAATTTGACCAATCAGCGCGCTTGGTGGTGTCTCTTTGCAACCCTCGCAGTGAAGTTCTGTTTTTTCCCCTTCATTTGGGAGGGGCTCCGCCTTCCCCTTGCGGTCTAGGCCATGGGATCTTTGTTTTTGTTTTGTTTTCTCCCTTTAGGAACAGAGAAGAAGCTAAGTCCTTTAGCTGGATCTTGAAAAGATATATCCACGTGGGGTCCAACTCTAGTAGCCATCAATCCGCCAGCCTTTTTTATATTGTTAA
This sequence comes from Trichonephila clavata, assembly GCA_019973975.1. Taxonomy (NCBI): domain Eukaryota; kingdom Metazoa; phylum Arthropoda; class Arachnida; order Araneae; family Nephilidae; genus Trichonephila; species Trichonephila clavata. The sequence goes on along the minus strand of BMAO01028971.1, from coordinate 8,402 downwards.
ATTTAGCATTTCAAAAGATTCTAATTCAAAAACTCGGTTTCGTTTGCGCTTGATTCTAAATCCACTTCGCACATACGAGCAAGTCTTATTAGACTTCCCCAAGGCTAAACTTGCGATACTTATACTCAATTGTCAAAGTCTGAGGGCTCACCAAACAGATTTCGACGTTATTTCACAAATTGTACGTCACTCATGTTGGCAGTGACGTGGTTAGATAATGAAGAACATGTTTCGATACCCAACTTCGATTGCTGCTTACAATTTAAACGACCGGGCCACAGAGCAGCTAGTGTTGCGATCTATCGCAAATAGTACACCTCACATGTTGTGGCTCCTCTATGGATATTACTTATCGTCAAACAAGTGGATTGGGTGATGTTAGTCAAGATATTGGGGACATATGTGCGGCAGAATGCTTATTTGAAAATGGACAAATAGTGATTTTGGTGGTCGTATACATTTCTCCGAATCAAACGGTTAAAAAAAAATTAAAGATTTCCTGCATTTTTTACTTTTACCACAGACCGAAGGTGGTTCTGCTCTTAAAAAAACTATCACTCGCTTCCCATGATTTTGAGTGGTGATTTTAAAGTTAACTTCAGTTTGCTAGAAGCCGAGCCACTCATAGCTTTTTTGAAAGATGAACTCAAGCTCGAAACGAACACAGATCGAAATGTTTGGACAACTAACAGTGGTACTGTTATTGACGCTATTTTTCACAACGGGTTTTAAATACTTTGAAATCACAAGTATATGAGTCCTATTTTAGTTATCTTAAGTTATCATTACCGCTCTTCCCCAAATTGAACAAGAATAATTATTTTTGATAAAAAAAATGCATTACACCTTGTGTTGATTAAATAAAATTTTCATTAAAGATATTACTATTCTATAGAAAATTATTTCCAATCATACTCTATTCGTTTTTTTCAGGATTTAAGTTCCTATTACGAATTTACCACGATAACATGTCAGATGTTACACATCGTATGCGACTGCTGCAAGGCTTGTTTCTTCTTTTTAATCTACGTATTCTTTTGGAATTTTTGATTTGAAAACACAGTAATAGTGGTATGAACGCAACAAAAAATTCACCACACCACTTAAAAGCTTCAACGGGTGGAAGATACCTTTGACGAGTAAAAGATGACTTTGTTAGAATGTATGATAAAGTTTCGAATGATGTAATAAATAGTACAAACGAGTACTAAAATTTTTTTAATTTAAAATATATTTGTTAAAAAACAATAGGATTATACATGGAGACACATTCAGAAAAAACAAAATGATAAGTACATATGCCAACACCGTGCAAAGTGTTCCAGTGCATTACATGGAGACACATTCACAAAAACAAATAAGTAGTACAATTTTACCATGTCAATTTCTGCCACTCTAAATATAGGATTATATTAAAAAATGTTTTTCATCAATTGCATAGTGTCCAAAGGGATAACAATTAATTCCATCATCTAATACAAATTTTGTTATCATAAAATGGTGTGAACCCAATTTTAGTTTGAGCTACAGTTTTGATATAAGGATTTTTGGTAACTAAGATATTTTGCTTGTGTCGTAAGAAGAGTCTCTTTCGCTTAAAACAGATTTATATAATTCAGCATTAAAGTTTCAAAGCAGGATTTTTTTTATATCTTTAGCTGTTTTTTTTAGTTGTTACCGAATACTATGCAGTATATTTTAATCCTATAAATTCTTTTATCGGTTCACATGTTTCATTTTTTAGAGCCCCTAAGCGACTCTCATTGCTTAAATTAAACAAATCATGGTTTTTAGGGTAGTTACTATAGTCCATTATATCCCAAATGTTTTTTTAAATATTAATATAAACATTAGGTGCTTTAATTTCTAAATACAAAGTGTCGGTGTCTGTGTAAAGTAAGGTGCATTTTGTGCCATAATATTGTTTAAAATAGTTGTTGTACATTTCATACATTTGAAATTTGGAAAGTTCCAAAATTGTAAACCCGATATAAATTAGTTTGTCTTAATGTAGTTTTTTTTTCATTAATTTAAATATTGCAAAATTTTCATTAACAATTTCAAAGTATTCTAGTAATGGAGAGTCATTTTTTTACATTGCTTTAAATTAAATGCTCCCTCAATATTAATCCGTTTTCTTGGATTTTGTAAGCTCTTTCCAAATCATGCATTATTCATTAGTTTAAAAAGACCTTTCCCAATTTATATCGGGTAGACATTCTTTTTTCATTATTGAACCCCTCATGCGATTCGAGCCAATTCTTGTGTCTAAATACTAATATACGACGAATCTTCTTAATGATTAATCCTTTTTGTATGTAAAATTTTAGGTTTAGGTAATGAACAATAAAATTAGTTTTAAAGGTAAAGCTTGATGCAAGTTTTCGGTTTTACTTTGGAAAATGTATATCTCCTGCTTTTATTAGTTTTTTTTTATATGGAGAAAGCATATCATGTAATTGTTAAATGGCCAGCTGCTAGCGGGAAATCATGTAGGTCATGCAAGAGAGGAAGCAGGGTATATCTACCTCTAAAAATTATCCTATGATATCTGTAGATGACAATGTAAAAACATCAAAATTTCTTACTTCATATTTGGTTAACCAGAAAAAATCTCCGATGGGAAGAGGTTGTGACATTGCGTATCTATATAAATTATTTGCACCAACATCAATAATATAGGTCTCTTCTTCGTGTTTATTAAATACGGGAATATAGGGATTATTTGCTAAAGCATAGCGTTTTCTCACGAAACAAATGCCACCTCTTATACTATTTTTAATCCAAAGATACATATTTATATCAGTGATCAATTCTAATTCTACTTTTGTATATTTAAGTCTTGTGTTCCAAGTTAGATCAGCTGCTGTAATAAAATGACATGGGTCAAGGTTGTAAAATTGTAAACACCTTTGACAATAGGAAGTGAAAACTTCTGCAAGTAAAATTACATCTAATTGCTGATAAAGTTGTAAATAGTCTGCAAATTTTTTACATTTAAACGTTCAAAACACCAATAAAGCAAAGTCATAATCTTCATCCTTAATAGGAGTATTTAATAAATTGTTTAAAAAAAAGCAGCTTTAGGTGGTAAACATGTTTCGTTTAAGATTTTAGGATTAGAAAAGTAAGAATAGAAGAAAACGCCTTTTCTCTTCAGTAAAAATTTGTTTTTTTTCATTAGAATAAAATTGCTTAAAAATTGGAAAATGATTTGATTTTTGTAAATTTATTGGAATTAACTGGAATTATGCGAATTGAATTTGTACATTTTTCTCTTAATTGTTTAAATATCAAATGACTATCATATCCCCTAAGATTATGAATTATTAAGGAAATGAAATATTTTTTTGATATTGTAAATTGCATGCATTGTGGGCAAAACGTCTAAATATCCCAGTGAAGATTCAATGATCTCGAGCTATTTTATATCGGTTTCTTTAAATACCTGATCACAAATGTGACATCTGTCTTTTAATAATCTAGTAGTAGAAACAATAGATTTTATATCATGCATTTTTTCTAATAAATCATTGCAAAGTTTTTTTAAATGATAAAAGAAAGTTTACAAAGTTCCATAATCAAACCTTTGAAAATTATTTTATTTTGAATATTTAAACATATCATACTATAGCTATATATATATATATATATATATATTTTAACATTTATTAACCCCATGCACCACGCAATGTATAACACGGGGGCACACAACACAGACAGAAGAAAGAATTACAACACAAACATCCATGCCTCTTCTCCGGGATTAGAACCCAGTCCCTACGGCACCGCAGTCAGCTTCACTGACCACTATACCGGATGGGCGGCTACTATAACTATATGGAATGCGTTTTTCGAATGGAATTGAAAGACTCATTTGTGCCGTGTTAAGAATTTGAAAGTGATGATATATATATATAACATACATTCAAAATCAGTAAAAACTACGAAAGATTTTGAAAAGTTAGTAAATTGTATTTTATTATCATACATTGTAGGCATAGTTATCTTTTGTGCGCTATTTTTAAGACATAGGTTTCGTGTGCAGATAATGTTGATTCTCTTTGAAAACCGCACAAACAGTTTTCACAATACTTATGAATTCTTTTCTTTTCGTTTAGAAGACTATTAAATTTTTAATGAAAAAATAATGGTGTTTATACAGTAATAAATTTACCGATTTTTCGGGTTTGTTTTTACTTGTGTAAATCGGAAAAACACCTTCATTGAAACTATATACATTAATATGCAACTGATTGAATTTTTCGAATTTTTTTTATTTGACTTACTTCCACAGGAAACTCGGGACAGGACAGGAAAGGAAAACAGGAGTCATATTTTAAGCGACCTAAATAATGATTGTATTTCTGAAGTAAATTTGAATTAATTTTGGATGGATATAGTGCTGCAACAATGCAGTATATGAAGCATCGATTTTGAGTGCAATTTATGCTTAAAAGTGCTTTTTTTTATCTTTTAACTTTTTTGATAAAATAGCATTTACGCAACCACCCCGATTTCCCCTATAATTAAAGAGATGAACATTAATATATTGAATTTTTTTTATAGTTCATCCACTTCCATTTTGTATAAAATTTTCAATGTCCATTTTTATTTTTTTGAACGTAGTATCTATTGCTTTAAATGTTTGATAACGTGAAAGTGTATGTTCTGCAAGGGAGCAAATGAAATGTTTGCTTTACTTCTTCATTTTCAACTTCACGTGTAAAAATAATACTCAAGTATATAGTTAATCGTAACCTTAATGACACTGAATCGTTAATTAATTGGTAAATTAAATTTCTTGCATCAGTATGTAAAGAATCTGGGTCAATAAAATTTATTTCTGCTCTAAAACTTCGAATATAGCTTCTAAAAGCTGATCTAATCATGTTAAACCTCATATTTTAAAATTGACGAAACTAATGAAGGTAACATTTTAATTATAATCCTTTACATATCCATGTATTACATACAAATATAGATAAAATAATAAAATGGTTCTAAGTATTATCTTTTCGCAGTTAACCTGTTCCTTAAAAAATTTGGCGACACGAATATAACCAGCGATTTTTTATTAAGTAGTAGTTAAAACACAAGGTAAGAAAGTTGTACTAGTTTTATGATACTTTATGTTAAAATGATTATATAAATATATATATATACGTGAGTATATTTAATTTTTCCATATAACAGCTAGGTAAACAAAAAGGCATATTAAAAGAATACAATCAGTCGAGACGAAGTCGAAAACTAAAAAGTCATCTCTGTAAGGCTTTGAGCCCTACAATAATAAGACATTCTATGCAAAATTTTGCATAGAATAGTTTTAGACAATAGGGGGCTGTGTTTTCCCACTTCTTAAACAAAGTATTTTGAAAAGCAATTTTTTTTTCTTACTCTTGAGTACATTACATGATTATCTCCTGTCAAATATTCGTTCGCATCGCTTCTCTAAAATCGATTGTCTTAAAAGATAAATTTTCTTCGTGCTTGAAATTTTTCGGTGTTAATGTCCCCGGAACTTTTCTGAAGCAACAACAGCATGGTCGTATACAAAAGCTTGAATTAACTATTTTACTGAGTTTTAGTCTAGAACTGGATTGAAGATTACATTTATTAATTGGATGTTTGATGGTAAAATTAGCATTATCAAAATCATGTATTAAATACAACATATCGATTAATAAAATAAGAATAAATGAAATTTATAAAATAAAAGAGAATTTTGTAACTAAGAAAGATTTTTTGCAACACACCCACCAAAAAAAAAAATCCTAAGGATAGTTTATATTGTAAAAACGCTTTTAATATCAACAACCAAAGATCTGTGATCAGAAACTGTATTAGTTTATCATTATTTATTATTATTTTATTAGTTATCTAATGGCGGACCAAACCCATTGTACAAAGTATACAGGTGTTCATATTTATCGCTCAAATTGTAAAACTGATTACATATATATATATATATATATATCTATATATATAAAGGAGAAAAGCGACTCACTCACTCACTGACTAATCACGAAATCTCTGGAACTATTCAACCAACAGACTTGAAATTTGGTAGACATGTTCCTTTGATAAAATAGACATCAGCTAAGAAAGGATTTTCCGAAATTCGAAACGCAAGGGGCATTACGGGGGGGTTAAGGGCTTTAATAATAATTGTTTCCATGTTTAAACTACTTGATGTACAATCTTAAAATTGGGTAAGCGGATTCCTTTCAGAGAGTAGAGATCCGCTACAAAACGAGTTTGCTGAAAATAGACCCCCAAGTGGCGTTGCAGGGGCTTAGGGGGCGTTATAGATAATTATTTCCATTTTTAAACTATTTGATGCACTGTCTTTAAATTTGATATATAGATTAGTTTCGTAGAATAATGATCGGTTACAAAACGGGTTTTGTGAAAACAGACTTCTAAGTGGCGTTGCGGGGGATTAAGGGGCGTAATAGATAAATATATCCGTTTTTAAACTACTTCACCTACCTGCTTGATAATTGGTAGGTAAGTTTCTTTCCTGGAGTAAATATCCGCTACAAAATGGGTTTTGGGAAAATTGACCCCCAAGGGGTGTTGCGGGGGCGGGGGTTTAAGGGGCGTTAAAAATTCCTATTTTTAAGTTATAAGACGTACAGTCTTGAAACATAGTAAGCAGATTTCTCTCATAGGGTAGAGATACGATAAAAATGGGTTTCGTGAAAATTGCCCCCAAGTGGCGTTCAGGAGACTTAAGGGGCGTTATAGATAATTATTTCCATTTTTAAACTATTAGACGCACAGTCTTTATATTTGATAAAGAGATTTCTTTCATAGAGTAGAGATCAGCTATAAGAAGGTTTTGTGAAAACAGACATCTAAGTGGCGTTGCAGGGGAATAAGTGGCGTAAGAGATAAATATTTTCGTTTTAAAACTATTTGACCTACCTGCTTGAAAATTGGTAGGAATGTTTCTTTCATGGAGTAAATATCCGCTACAAAACGGGTTTGGAGAAAATTGACCCCCAAGAGGTGTTGCGGGGGGTTAAGGGCAGATATAAATAATTATTTCTTTTTTTAAACTATTAGACTCACAGTCTTGAAATTTGGTTAGCAGATTCCTCTCATAGGATAGAAATACACTGCAAAATGTGTTTTGTAAAAATCGACCCCTAGGTGGTGTTGCGGGGGTTCAAGGGGCGTTATTGATAATTTTTTTGCATTTTTAATTAATTGGACGCACAGTCTTCAAATTTTGCTAAGCAGATCCCTTTCATAGAGTGCAATTCCCCTACAAAATGGGTTTTGTGAAAACAGACCCAGAAGTGGCGTTGCGGGGGCTCAAGTGGCGTTATAGACAATTATCCCCATTTTTAAACTGTTCGACGTATAGTATTGATATTTGATAAGTATATTCCTTTCGTAAAGTAGAGAAGCGCTACAAAATGGGTTTCGCGAATATCAACTACTAAGTTTAATTTCGGGAGATTAAGAGGCGTAATCGATAAATATTTCCATTTTTAAACTACTTGATCATCCTGCTTGAAAATTGGTAGGCATGTTCCTTTCATGAAATAGAGTTCCTCTAACAAAGAGTAAAATGAAAATTGACCCAAAGATGTTTTCGAGGGGTCAAGAGGACTTACAGAAAAAAATTCCTGTTTTTAATTGTTAGACCCATATACTTGAAATTTGCTAAGCATGTTTCTTTTGTTGAATAGGGATCCACTAAGAATAAATTTTAAGCAAATCAAGTTCTGGGGGGTTGCAGGGGTTACTGGGACGTATTGACAAAAAAAATTACTCTTTTCGAGCTACAGGACTATAATAATGAAATTTGGTTTGCATTTTTCTTTTGTTGAATTGAAATCCGCTAAGAGCGGTAATTTTGGAAAACGGCTCTCAACGGGATTACGGGGATATTTATAGAAAAACTTTTGCTTTTTTCTGTTAGATTTATACTTGAAATTTGGCTTGCATGTTCAATTTACGGAGTAGAGATCCACCGAAAATTGGTTTTGCGGGAATCCACTTGGTTTTTGAGTTACGAAAGAGCAAACATCATTCTATGCTTCAATTTTAGAGATTTTTAGAAAATACAAATCAGATGAGTTCTGCCATTTTTTTTTATCAACAGGTGACAGTTACATGTATAAGTATATTTTTCAATTCAATCGAATTCTTAATGCTAGGACTTAGATATCAATAATTTATACATATATATAAGCAGTAAAAATTTATAAAACATCATGAAATACCCAGCGAAGCGGGCGGGTAACACGTATATATATATTCATATATATCACGTATATATATATATTTCAAATATACACGTATATATATATTCAATATACACGTATATATATATTCAAATATACACGTATATATATATATATTCAAATATACACGTATATATA
>BMAO01028970.1:0-18746 GCA_019973975.1 Trichonephila clavata | reverse complement strand
TGGATTCCAGGTGTGTTTTGAACAGTTATACGAAAGCTGGAGAAGTGTCTTGATGCAGGAGGGCAGTACATTGAAGGCCAAAAAGATTAAATTATTATTCTTTTTTAAATAATTTGTAATTGACCTCTTTCGGAAACTTTTCGACCCTGATGTATATATAATGTAGTACTTATAATTTTTTCGTTTTAAGGGTATGAGATAAAAAAAGTTTTAAAAACACTGCGCTGAAAACATAATAAACGCACAGCGGGACTGGAAAAATATCTACTGCACAATTTTTGCTACATTGTCTCATTTAGCATATTTCCTAATTAATAAATGAAGCTGAGTAGCGCACTCTGGGGAACAAACTAATTATTCTAAAACAAGAGAAACTGCAACTCTTTTCAGAGCACTGTGACTCTTCTACGAGATTTGTATCATTTCATGAGATAAATTATAGAAGGAAGTTTATTTATACGAGTAATTATTGTGCTGATATGATATGATGCAAATAAAGCTACGATGCTGACGACATTTCATTGCATCGCGCGGACGAATACTTAGCTTAATTTTTACTGTGTCCGCACAGTGACATTAAGGTCCACTTACGATATTACGCAAGCGCCTCAATCCGCAAATATGGAGTGAATTGACTTGTCCATAGATGCGTGTCTTCAGGATTCCGACAGACATCTCACATTATGTGGCACTCTCTCTACCAATGAGACAGCGGGATCATTTTCTGGAGTCTTGTTTTGTTACCCAGAACAAATGTATCCAGGGTAAAGAGGTTAATGTCAGAGTTCAGGAACAGGAAATAAATTAATGCTCACAAAAATCCATTCTCAAACTGATTCACAAGCAATACCTGAAAATTGGTAATATGGATGCAAGTAAATATATAAAGATATTTTAAAACTACACTATCCAGTATAAATTATAATTATTTAAAAATGCGTCAAACATAAAAACACAGTTTACACGAGATTTTGCTGCAATTAATTTAAATATTTGATTGTATTTTGAAATCTTATCTGGAATCTGATTTTGAGTGTTGTTTTTATTCGCTCAAGAATGAAAACATCTTAAAAAATTGTGCAAATAAAATTTGAGCATGGAATTATTTTAGACCAAAAGGATCAGTGAAAAATTCGTAACATACATTTCGAACATATTTTCAATTTAAGACGGCAGTAAAACTATACTATTGCCAGGTTGTTCCTTTTAGCAGATTGTACCTAATTGCTTGTTTTGATGTATTTTAGAAAATTCAGTTACGAAAAGCAACAGCAGTTTACATGTTCTAATTTGTTTTGTTTTGTTTTGAGTTTCTATTCGCGTTTAAAGAATTAATAACTGGTAGCTAACTAGAGAATTAATAATTATTATAGAGTTTTACGCAAGTTATTCTTTTCGAGCGTTATTTTTGATTTTAAAGCAATAGATTAACTGACTATAATCACAATTCTTTGGTTTCGAATTCAATGCGGAACAGTTATCATAACAATAATTTAAATGTTTTAGTAGCAATGCCTTTTTTTTATTTTGAATTATACTAAGCATCACTTAAAAATGACCATTTGAGTTTCATTAAAAATATAGCAAAAATAGCTTAATGATTATGTCGTTGTTTTATCAATAGCATGGAAAATTTTAAATTTGTACAAATGCAAGCACAGATTTTTTTAAAAAAAAGTTTCATTCTCAATAATTTGTTTTTTTGCAATAACTTTCAAATATTGGTGAAGATAAATTTGCATATAAATATTTCAATAACTTTTACGCTTAAAATGTTAGAGAATTCACATTTACACATCCATTATACATACTCAATCATTTAAAAAGGAATGAATAATTTTCCACCAGGTTCCTTAATTTTTTTCAAAAAAATATTAAACACTCCCACAAGAAATTTAAAATTTAATTTATTCTAAAATAATTTATTATGTTATCAAAAAATTTCGTGTTAAAAATACTAAATGCGAGAATAAAAAGATTACTAATCCAGAATAAAAGTGTAGGTAGTACTTATTTAAATATGTTCTAAATAATATACTTTTATACTTTTTTAGGAAATCAAGAATTATTTTACAAAAGTAATAAATGGATTTTAATCTAATCCATAATTTCAATTCGTATCCAAAATATTTCTGATGGTACTTAAGGAAGTTTCATGAAAAAAAAAAAAACTACATTCCCAATGAGGTTGTATCTTTTCACACGTCAAAATTTGAAAAACGTAAAATTAAACTACTATAATTCACTGTAACTGTATACTTTTATTTAGTTTCTATCGATTCTACCCACATTCATTTTTCTTAAGTGTATGCAAATATATTACGAATTAAGATAAAATACATCTGTTCCAGTTCTGCATAAATTCCTGTTTTAAGCAATCGATGAAAAAGGATTACAAGCTTGATTTGATTTATTAACATCGAGAGCTGTAGATGATGAACCTTCTAATTTTGAACCGCAGTCAAGTGGCTCTGGGCTGGCATCCCACTCTTTTACCTTCCACACCATGACAACATGGATTTTACGGAGCGTGAAATTTTGCATTTAAAGAGGTATATATAACTTTGTTCATTATTTTAGATCTACCATATATAATCAATTGTTCATTACTGTCGTACTTTGAAGAAAATTATTGGTATATCCTCGTAAGTCTTAAATGACATTTTGTTTTATGTTCATATAGATTTTGCTGGAAATGTGAGAGACGCTATAGACGCTTATAATGTTTAGGTGACCAATGTTTTTACAAGGACGAAAAATTTAAGAAAAAACTACAACGTAAAAAAATATTTTATGAATTCAAACAAAAATACATTATAATTATTCTTACATCTTTTTTTTTTTACTTAAACAGTATTTTTTCAATGAATGAATTTTTTTTTTTTTTGTCAATGTATCATTTTCTAATATATTGGAAATTTCAGAGTAAGAAATATCCTTCATATTGAATTTTACGGAAGTGCTGCAGAGATAATGTATTCAATCTTGATTTCTCACTTGTCCAAAATCATTTCCAATTGAAAAAGAACTCTTTCTACTGCTGCATTAGTTCAGGCAGCCCAACGCTAATTCAACAAGAACAACTACATTTTCATATGGAATGCGTTCATTTTTGAAATGGTTAAGTATTTCCACCATCTTTTATCAATTTCAACATCCTGATTTTCACATTGTTCTAATTTATATACCAAAATTTAAATATATATTCAGTCTTCTAATCTCTACAAACAGACAATTTCATCGATTTTAATACCAGGCATTTCTTTCGACAAAAACTCAACATAGTTTTCTAGGAGGTGTTGACTGTACAGACACATGACGCGTAATAGTTGTCCTGGTATCTTACGATACAAAGATTAACAGATTAGTTTTAAAATATTGAAACGGAGGACAAGTAGAAGGACACTTCTCAAGGAAGGGCAGAACCTATAAAAGAAGGACTGTCCTCCGTAAAGGAGGACAGTCCTTCCTCCTGTAGTATATCCACTCTTACGGTTTCCACATCATTTTCAACGCAAGCACATCCCTTGCCATCCACTTCTTCAATAGCAGCTACTATGTCAGAATCTCAGCCACCTATTCCTTTATCTAATAACGTACTTTCCACCACCAATAATATGTTTTCACCTATTGAATCATTTTCCAAATCAACTATTCAACCCTCTTCTGTTGTTGTTGAAACTCCCACCTGTACAACATCTAGTACCATAGCTACTACCTCCGAATCCAATAGCTTACCATCAACAGATACAACTTCTGTATCTCAGGTTTCAAAGCGTCGTAAAAAAGGCGTCCTAACAAAAACATATCAACACTGGAAAACCAAAAATAGAGATAAAAATGGCACCCCATAAACCGAGAAAAAGTTCACTATTCAAGACACCTCAGATGAGGACATGGTTATGTATGACGTAGAAGAGAAGAGGAGGAAACACTGAAAAAGGATAAAAAATACTTCTTGTCGGAAGAGTACTGGAAAAATGAGAGCTGGAGACAAGAGAAATTTTTACACGTTATTACTCCAAGAAAGAGTGAAGAAAAAACTGAAAGACGATTATTAACCCCGACGAAACACAGAAAGTGAAATTATTGAATCATACTTATCGGACTTGGTGGGGGTAATCCCCACCAAAATCTTGTTATATAAAACTTTTACCTAGATATAAATTTTTTTTTCTGTGAACTATTTTAACCTTACTTGACTTGGTGGGCCCCCCCCCCACCAAAATCTGTTTGCTGTTTATTTGTGTGAACTTTTACATGCGAGTATTTTTAATGATTTTTAATATTTTAACGATTGATTGGCGCAGCGTAGCCGAAATAGGCTCTTGCGCCATTAAACCCTACATACACTCACACTCACTCACTCACCCGTAAAGGAGGACGACTGGTCACTTAATAATGTGCATCTCCACTGCAATGCTCTTAGATCACGGTAATACATGCAGCGAAAATTACCAGCGGTTTGAATTCCTTTTTTCCATGACTCATCAAGTCTTGTTAAAATGCAAATACTGGTCAGTAGTGTAATAATCTAAACACCTTTTTTTTTTTCAAAACTCTATGCCAATGCTCAGAAGAATCAATCAAAACATTTATCTACAAGGGTATTTTTTTGTGGCTTACAAAAGAATAGAGAAGGGAGAAGAAATCGATAATCAGAGGATTCTTTGAGGCAGTGTGCAAGGAATTAATACTCAAGAATTGAGTTGCATCACACGTTTGGCGCCAGCGATTTCCGTTCCAATAGCCCGACACTGTTAAATAGACTGGTAGATAAAGAGAAGGCAGGCTTTTATTACATCACCGGCAGATAACAGGACCTCCTGGAGCGGAATTTTAAAATGCTACCTAGTATCGATCGTATAAAAAGGAGGGAAATTTGGAGTTATTTTTGTGATTGATTGCTCCCAAAATGAAAGTTTTTGAAATAAATATATTGTGTTTATAAATTAAAGATCAAATTTGAAACACGTAATAAAATGGCAAGTAACAAAAAGAATATATTTTGCAGACACATTTTTTATTTAAATAAATTATATGATCTTCTAATTATTTTATGGAAAGAAAAATTCACGGGTACTACTGATTTTTGTTCAAAAAAAGTAAAAGAAATTCAATGAACTGGAAGAGAGAGAGAGAGAAGCAAAAACTTGTTTTACATCTCACACAACGCTAATTTCTTTTAAATATAAAAATAAACAATAGCCGAGTGAGATTTACATTAACGTCGCACTATAAAGCTGCAAGAAGGCTAATGGCGACGAATCTCTTAATTTCGAACCATTGTCAGGAGTGATGAGAATTACACCTGAACTGGCACCCCCTCTCCTAACTTCCACACCAAGCCAACGGAAGGACATTGAGCATTCGTGAGCTTGACCTTTAGGGTACCGCGGCTACTAAAATTGAACTATATAAAAGGTATATGGTTTAAATAATTGGTGAATAAATGCGCCCGAGTCAATAAAATATGATTTAATATAAACAAAACTGTCAAACAAAAGCATAAGAAAACATTATGAAACGTATACAAGAAGTATTTCTACAGAAATAGTTATTCAACTTTACTTAGTTTCTCAGTAATGATGAGAATCATTTAAATCAAGGGTGTCGAACTTGACACCTGACTTGGGCCAAATAAACAAGGTTTAATTTAAGGTGGGCCGCAAAGAAAACCAATAATCACAGAAACGTAAATTTATTTCGAATAACACATTGTAATAAATATACATAAAATATTAAGATTTACGCCCTAACACTAGACATCTCTTCTCTGCTACTATCTTTCCTATTTCGGGATAAATTTTGAGATATTTTATTATACATTATTGTATGCAAATACACTGGCCAGGCCGCATGCGGCCCCGTGCTGCGAGTTTGACCACCCTAAAATTTAGATCACAAAACCACATATTTTCAAACATAAACTCTAATTCCCTAAAATTGAATATAATCTAAATGTCAAAAACAGAATATTTTTTCATTAACATTTAAAATATTGATTTAACCAATTAAAAAAAATTAAATCACTAGAGAGTGAATATTAACGTTAAACTATTCGTGGAGGGCTTTTGAAGACGGACCTCGTAATTTTGAATGATGATCAAGTGATGAGGACGACACATGAGATGCCCCCCTTCTCTAAACTTCTACACCACTCCAACGGGAGGTCGTTTGAGCATTGACAGATTTAACGTGCATCTCCCCCACCCAGTGGCGTAACGAAGAGCATTTGGGCCCCCTGCAAAGTCAGGTTTTGGCCCCCAAGTTGGATTTTATAAAGGGTAGGTACTTGGCAGCAGTCAGGTTTTAGGCCCTTAGAACCCTGGCCCCCCGCGATGCGGGGTGTTCTTTACGCCACTGCCCCCACCCCCTACACGGCGGGTCTTCAGCGGTACTAGTCTTGAATTCATGACACGCCGGCACGACTTCGTCACCTTGACCACTAGGCTACCACGGCTACATTCAAATCACCAGTAAGACTGTGTAATTTAAAAAATATGAAAAATATTTATCAATACACGTTAAACTAAAAGATTCTTTCCAACCTTGCTGATATTGTATTAGTTAAAATGCATATGTGTGTTAAACGTATAATTCCCTTTGTTTCACAATTATTCTTTCGAAATCTTTACGGAAAATATAGAGCTGACGCACGGATTAAAAGAGAATAAACAAGTAATTAGATTTATACATTTCTCTGTGATTAAAATATTACCAATTAAATTCAAAGAAAATTAAAATACATGTTAAATTATTTTTCATTCCGAGCTTTTATCAATAAAAACAGAACTGAAATAAAAGTTCTTACAAAAATTTAAATTTAACGAATGTTAAAATCATAGCATATGTCACAAAAATCAATTCAAATATCCACATTAAAAGCTTCAATTACAGCATTTCCATACGTACGAATACTTTTAAATAAGGAACGTGGACTCATTTAACCTCTTGAAATGTAAACAACTCATGTAATAGTACTAAATCAAATCACGTTCTTAAATGGTGTCTTATATCATTACTTGGAATCACATTTATCATCAAGGACTTCTCAGAGTACTTTATCATCCTTCATGTTTATAATATGATGCCTCTTATCTCTCTTCTTTTTTTTTTTTTTTGATAAAAAAGAGAGGGTGAAAAAATAAATACGATATAATACTACAGTTATACTCTATATTTCCAGTTCACTCGATTGCAAAAGTGATATCTGGGAGGTCAAAGTATATTTTTTTGTCCATATTTACAGAGTAAATACATAAATTTGTTGTGTGGTGGGTCTATTTCTTTATAAAACTTTTCCCATAAATTTAAAATGATAACATGAATACACATTAAACACATTTCAATAAAACTTTATTTTTATTCCCCCCCCCCCAGCAGTACATTGAACTTAATATCTATACCTTTCAGCTTAAAATGATTCTTTATCATTGAAAACTTAGAATATATACTTCTTACTCAATATTCACCAAAAGGTCTTTCTTTAATAAAAACTTTTTCAATTATCAATATTATTGAAAACATTTTATTTTTTTACTTTTAATGGGCTGCGCATTGGTGTTTTACCATTGCAGATTCAAAACATGTTTTCCACTCAATGAAAAATTTTTGCACCAATGATTTTCATCAATACCTCGAGATGATGTACTAAAATTTAAAACAATCGTTGATATGTGTCATTTAACTATCCAATTCCTATACTATTTGTTCACCTCTCCCTATATAATACCAGAATGTTTTTTTTTTATCTTGTTCAAATTTTCAATCGTTAATAAAATACTTTTAATTCATCCACTCAAGTTCAAAAATATTTTTTAAAAACTTGTAGTGGATGAAACTTTATGCTATTAGTTTTTTCAAAGAAAAATTCATTAATTCTATTTTATTAATGAATAAATAGTAACAAACAAAAAAAGGTACACCCCCCCCAAAGGAAAATCGATCGTCGTGTCCTTGTAGCGCAATGGATAGCGCGTTAGAACTTTTAATCGAAAGGTTGTGGGTTCGAAACCCACATGGGATGGCCCAATTTCTGAGGATGCGATTTATTTTTACTATACTATTTTATTGGAAAAATCAAAATTTTTATGAATAAATAATAAAAAAACAAACAATAGTCTAACACCCCCTATATAGAAAGGAAAGTAGCTTTCTATTTTACCACTTTATATTACGATTCTGTCATATGTATATACATATTTATATTAATTGCAATTATTTAATAAAAAAGTAACTAAAATAAAAAAATTTTTTGTCGACCTACGTAGATATTGACTTAATTTTTTTTATATTACTTGTTTTTGATTGAAACTTTACATTTTTTATTGTGTTATTTAATACATCATTCACTGGTTGCTTTTAGAGAATTTATCATAAACTTTTAGGGAATCGAAACACTCGAAATGTGTATGAAAGTTTAGTAATTGCCCTTGGAATTTATGAATTCATGAGTTTTTCAGATGAAAGAATAATCTGTAGAATTGGTAACCTGTGTTTAAGCCAGTGTTTCTCAAAATTTTTTTACTATGTCCTTGAAAAATTCTTATGTCCCCCCCCCCCATACATACATATACACACAAGCTTTTAGGAAATCACTAGAAAATTATTATTATTACAGTAAGTAAATTTTCAAAACTTACAAAAGGAAAACTGAAATAAAAAAAAATTAGTGCGCTTGAAGTTTGTTATAAGGAGATTTTATGTCGGGTTCCAATAAAGTTAACTTTAGTCTCAAGTGTCCCCGTTTTGTTATATCCAGCCTATTTCTTTTTTTAAGTAGCAGATTGGCACTAAATCCACATTCAGATAAATATGAAGATGGAAATGGTAACAATAGTTCACTTGCACATTTGGTTGCATTTGGATATTTGATTTCATTTTTTTCCATAAAGACCATGTCATTACTTCTTTTGTCGTTGTTGTTGTCTTATCCTTCCCGAAGGGAAAGAAGGAAAGTTGCCAGAGCCTGAGACAGGTTGGACTTCTAGAAAAATGCCCGTTGTTGGCCGTAGCCTTGCGCACCATACAGGTGATAGTACGATTTTTTTTAGCTCAGTTTCACCCCGATTTAGAGGGAGAACTCCCTGGGGGGGATTAGGGGCCTCCCACCGCTCTTCCTCCAACCTCAAGAGAGGACTTGCGGCTCAACAGCTATTTAGAGAGCCCCATGCCGCAAAGGCGCTATCCATGAACAAATATCCTTGTCTTCTACGGGATTAGAACCCAGGCACTAGGGCACAGCAGACAGCGTCGCTAACCCCTATACCGGATAGGCGACCTCTCATCCTTACATACAGGGACCAGGCCTTGCCAGGACCAGCCAATTGGGACCAGGCCTTGGTTACCCAGGGGGTCTCGTTCCGTTCTCGGCTCGGCCCCAGTTCGATCATGATCCGAATCATTTTAATCATCAAATGTTATGCCCAGACATATTCTCAGAAAAAATTGGGAATTTTGAAAGATATGCCAAATAGCAAAAGTGGGAAGGCTGCATTATTATGTCAGGTCTGGCATCTATGTCTAGGCCTAAGCTTATCACGTTACACAATCGTTACTCATTTAGTCGAAAGGCGATATTCGATCGAGTCGGTTTGTGAGATTGTGAGTCTCGCACATTAATTTGTTGTGGTCTACTGTTTGCTCGAGTATTAGACAACATATACAACTTACAGTCTATTTAGAAGGGTCACAAATAGGTCCTACTTTTGCACAAGGGTCCAGGGCCCCAAGAAGTTTTTAGACGTCACTGTGCACATAACTAACAAAAATTCACTTGATCTAAAAGCACACGCATATAATTAACTTTTAATTTTGAAAATCTTAAAATATTTGAACATTTTTAGCCAAATATCCAATGGCGTAACTGAGAACATTTGGGCCCCCATGCAATGTCTGGTTTTGGGCCCCTCAAGTTGGATCAAACAAAGGGTAGGTACTTGGCGGCAGTCAGGCTTTAGGCCCGTTAGAACCCTGGCCCCCCGCAATGCGGGGGTTGCGGAGAGGTGTACGTTGGGCCACTGCAAATATCAAAAAAATTTAAAATTTTATCTTATTTTTACTAAAGTACAAGGCTAATGCCAGTTTTGAATTCAAAGGAGAACACGTGACTGCATTGATCATGTGACCGTCATTATTTTAGCCCATTATTCCTTTTTTTTAGATCGAAAAAGAATATCAATTTCACAACTAGTTACAAAATCATTCCTGAGAAAAGAAAAAAAAAAGTAGCAACAAATTTAGATGATTCATACATAACTAAAGAGAAAATATTGGCCTATATAAAGCATTACACTGTAGACTGATGTGAATTATCTCTTTCCCACATCAACAGCTTGTCTTGATAGCAGCTAAACACGAAAATCGAGCTTGTATTTGACGTGATGTTGGTGAAATAGCAGTAAAAAAAAGGTCAATTTTAGAAGACTTATCGGTAGAGATAACAAAATTTATTTATTAACCAACGTCGTGAAAAAACTTTTATTTATCTCAAGTAGTCTAGTTGGAAACTTCGGTACATTATGAAACCTTTATTTGAATTTTTTTTTTGGAAGGGGAGTCAATAAAGAAAAGAAAAAAAAAATCAAGCCAGATCCACACAAAGAAAAAAATTTTTTCTCGGCAACAAAGTTTCAAAAAACTTATTTCAAATGCTCAAAGCGTAAGCTTTCTGTCGTCTTGTGGTGTATTTAATTGTATAACCAATTCTAACACTGATAACTGTAACGGTAACGGAACCTTTCTGAAGTGGAGAATCCCGCGCTTTAGAATAGAATGCATTATTAATTTCTGTATTTAAGTGTAATGATCTTGTATTGTGCCGGTATAACATGATGTAATTAAAATGTAACATGCAGCTGATCATTAAGAACCCGCACAAAAAACATAACGTCTTTGTTATAATTATCAAGAATGCGTGTACCTATAAATGTAAGCTATTCTACTATACAACTGGAAGAAATTTTCCTTAAAACCCAAAGAGATTCTCAAATTTTCTTAATGGGAATATTTTTTATACGAACTATGTATTCTTGAAAATTCCATTACATTATTTGATATTAAACTTTGTTCCGTTTCTTTATCGGTAAGAGCAAACAAAAAATTTGTAGAACGGAATTATTATTATAAAATAAATAAAATTGAATGTTGTTTTAATTTCAATTAGCATTTTTTACTTAATGCATAAATATATATATCATAAACATTTTTAAATTTTTGTCTGTCTGTCTGTCTGTCTGTCTGTCTGTTTTGTCTGTTTTTCGGTATTCGACGCTGGTGATTTTAAAATTTTTCACTATAGTACATTAGAGTAAATGCTATATTTTATTCCGTTTTACAAAATTTATACGTGAAACTGAATGCAAGATGAACCAAATTGAACGCAAGCTGACTAATAAGTCTTTGTTTG
This sequence comes from Trichonephila clavata, assembly GCA_019973975.1. Lineage (NCBI taxonomy): Eukaryota > Metazoa > Arthropoda > Arachnida > Araneae > Nephilidae > Trichonephila > Trichonephila clavata. The sequence goes on along the minus strand of BMAO01028970.1, from coordinate 7,336 downwards.
GTTACTGCGACGATGCTCTTATGAGACATAACAGTGTTACGCGCACATGATAATACGCTGACACGTGCCATAATTTTTTTTTTTATGATAGTTATCTCACTGTTCAGTTAAGTAGAGCATCGGCTGTTTCGGATGCACTTTTAAAAATAATAAATCAAGGCTTCATAAGTAAAAAGCAATGCAAGAAACAAAAAATTGATAAGTTTTACGGTTAGTTTTAATCCTTTTTTTTTATTTACATTTTTAGTCACATTTAAACAATAGTTATTATAATCCCAATCTATATCTATACAAATAAATAAAATTGAAGTGTCTGATTGTAATTTCAAATTAGCAGCTTTTACTTAATGCACTAAAAGTATATACGGTACTCATAACAAAAAACCAATTTTAAAATTTTTGTCTGTCAGAATATAAACAGATATATTTATAAAACATCATGAAATACCAGCGAAGCGGGAGGGTAACGGCTAGTCTTCAATAATATAGAAATAAATTTACTAAAAATAGTAAACTTAAATAGCATTGTGTGTCAACTTACCTACAACGCGAAATTTATTTTTAATTAAACATTTTAAACGTTATCCTAACAAAAGTGAGGAAATAATCTTAAAACCGAGTAAGACACAATAATTTCGGCGATCTTAAATTTGAAAAAAAAAAAAAAAATACTCGTCACGTATCTTAAAAAGAAGCAAAAACAGTTTTTTTTTCCAATATTAGTAGCGGCTGCGGAATAATATAGCACTATTTATAAACATGATTAAAGATTGTGCAAAATAATTAATATAGCATGAAGTTGAACGCAACTTTTTCATTCGAAGAATTAATATTGGTGTAAGCTAATATGAAAAATGAAAAATTAGCGATTTTCTGTTTGGTTTCGAATAAAGTCGCTATAAAGCTATGCTAGGGTAATGTGGCTATGGATCTTGTAATTATGAAAAACGATTTGATGAAGCCATCCCAGTCAGCACCTCACTCATGTAACTTCTACACCACAAGCGATGTTATTTCCACTTAATAAACAGTAATCACCATTATTGTACACGACAGGTCTTTTATAAAATTAGATTCCAACACGCGACGTCGGTTTCTTCGAACTGGGATACTCATATTGATTAAATGAAAGGCCCTCGTGCACTGCCAGCAAAAAGTTTTCTTTTGAGAAGATAGTAATATGTTTTTTTTACATATATTATTTAACTGTTTACTGCAAGACTATTTTACACCCACAGCTTCTATTTCGTTTCATTCCGATCGTTACATATCTTTTTTTTCTTCTATCTTTTCTTAATCATTTTATAGAAAACAGCATGTATATGATATTTTTTAGTGTTTTTTCCCCCCAGTTTCTTGAATGTTTATATTTTACTGAGTTTTCTTCTAGAAATTCTACGACTAGATGTTACGCCATCTATGGTAAGAGTTATTTTTTATGTTATTTTGTTTGAAGTGTGTGGCAACTCACTGGAGCTTTGTAAACAAATCGAAAAGAGATGTAACGATCCGAAGAACATCCCATCTATAGAAATAATATCTAATTGGACCAATAACAGAAGGGAAGAGATTCTAGTTATTCGCATCATTAGTAAAATGATTGTAACTCCAGGGCTCCTGCATAAATATGAATTAACAAGTAAACCTTTATGTAACACCTGCAAAGAAAATAACGATTTGGGAACACATTCTCTTAATTTGTGACAAATATTCTTCTCAAAGAAATAACTTGTGGAATATACTGAAGATAGATCCATGCAAAAACACCACCTTCAGAGAACTTTTGGAACATGCAATTGATAATAAGAAACTTTTCAAGTTTTTTTGTAGAAGATGAAGTTCTTTGATATATATTAAGAAAGGAAAGACGCATATAGCGATTTACATAGATATTCACATTCATATCAAGGGGATAATAGCCTTTGCTGCTCCATATCCCACAAGAACTGAACTGAACGATCCGAACGAAAAGAAGCTGTAAAGCGGTTTTGTGCAAACAGCTAAATAATATATTTTTAAACATTAATATCATCTCAAAAGAAAACTTCTTGCTGTCAGTTTAAGATCGACTCATTTAATAAATATATCATGGTTCGAAGAAACAAACTCACGATTTATGACATCGCCGATCATAAGTTCCGGACGTTAACTAATGGGTTATCGCAGGCGATTTAACAGATTTTGGATACCTTTATTTGTGAAAATGTATGAAAAGTTACATTTTCCCTCACAAATCCTTTCTTATTCGAAGCTTGATTGAAAAGTAATGCCTTCACGACCAATCTTACGACGACACTATCTTCAAAATTCTCTCTATATTTGAAAGCTTCACGTGTCCACATTGTAATACACCCGTTTTCTTTATTGACAGGTGTCGCTGTGTGCTGAGAATTGAAGAATATGGTGACCCACATAGAAATGAGATTTAAACAGAGAAGTGCCATTAAGTTTTGACAAATGAGGTTTGCAAGCCTGTCCCTATGAGCCTTGACCTTACATTTTGCGACTTTCCAACTTTTTCCTAAAGATGAAGAGCCCCTTAAAAGACATCGCTTGCATTCTGATGACGAGGTTAAAGCCAGCCTGGTGTCGACAACCACCACTGAAAATCTCCGATGTGTTTGTCCGATAAGTCGTGCAATATCGCAAGTGCCAGGGAAGTGACAGTATAACAGAAACGTCAGAATTTATTTTCAGACATCATAGCTGAAAAAAATACGAAAAAGAATTGGTACCGGATTACATGACTATATCTAAACAGCTCAGCTGCTAGTAGCCTTAGGATTAACATTTCAACAATTGTCACTTTGTTATACTTCAACAATATTTCTATCCGAATAATATTAAATGAGAAAAACTTTTAACTATATATAATACTACTAGCTTTTACCCGCGGCTCCGCTCGCGTTGATGTCTTTAAATAACTGTCAAAGTCGTAACCATTAAATATTTTAATATGGTGATTTTTTTTTATTGCTTGACTGGAACCAATAAAATTTAAAGATTCTAAAATTGAGCTTAATTTAAAAAAACTGAAAACGTAATTTATTATAATAAATAACAACAAATATTCACAATAACTTAAACTATTAATATTTTTAAAATCGAAAGTATCTACGTTTAATATGTAATTGCTCTTTAAAAGAGCTTTAAACAGAATATTATTCTAAGATGCTACTGTATACCATATTACATGTTCTTCCGTCAGTTGCAAATATGTGAAGATTTGGGCATGGACACACCGATCAGGCTACACATGAGAAAAACATTGCTTTTCAAAATGCACCCCACCCCTGCTACCTGAAATGTTAGTTTTGTTAATAGCAACAGTAAAACTGGAAATTGAACTCGTTTGAATTGAAACGGTAGGTCAGTGTGGATACTTGGAATTCGAGGTATGATAACACTATCCCTGTTCATGACATATGTTAAAATATTGGCACCAAGTATATTCTTCGCTTAAACTTTATTTCGTTTCCCTCTTTAAAAAGGGGGAGAAATTTTGCATTAAAATATCTGGGATTATCGGAATAGAGAACTTCTTAGCCAACTTGGCGATATTTCTCAAAGTTTGAGTCTGACATTTAACAAACCTAACGTAATAAACGTTAGACGTTTAATAAAAAACCCTTTAAAAAATTGCTTTTTGTAAAGATGCCAAATTACACTATGTTTCAGTTATTTGTTACAAATGTGAGAAAAATCTTATTAAAATTTCCATTATTGACCAAATGCATAATTTTGCGCTAACTTGGCGGGGAGTAAGCAACGTGTCCCACGGTTTTACCCTCATAGTTCCCGTAGGAATATGGAGATAAAATATACCTTATGTTACTCGCTGATAATGTAGCTTTCCATTGGTGAAAGAATTTTTAAAGTTGGATCAGCCGTTTCCGAGATTAGCCAGAACAAACAGACCGACCGACCGACAGATAGACAGACAAAAATTTTAAAAATTAATTTTTTGATATAAGTACCGTATATACCTTTAAATGGATTTAGTAAAAAGCTGCTAATTTGAAATTACAAACAGACACTTCAATTTTATTTATTTGTATAGATATAAAACTGTATGTTTAATATTTTTAAATCATCGTTTTGCTCAGAGCTTACTTCTCTGTTCGAAGATATTTTACAGTTAAAAAGTACCCAAAAAAGTTAACGCGGTAAGAAATGAATAGCAATACATAGCGAAGTAAGGACACCTTCCTTTTAATGATTTTGCAAGTTGAAAAAAGTTTAATGTCGTTTATCTTTGATATATAATAGCACTTATTTTCTTAAAAAAAATACAGTTAGCACTGAAATCTTTGTGCTGGCACATATCTTGGCACGTTTAAGAAAATGTTTTTATTTTTTTCCCACGAGAAAGAAATTCATTTCGTTAATCTTTTAAAGAACCGCGATGTCTGACTGAAAATATCTGGAACTTCTCCAAATCGTGTGACACAGAAGTGCAGTTGGGAAAATTCATGAAAGAAATGCATGGAAAATATACTGTTGCAGAAACTCCCGATACCGAATACGAAAATTTAAAGAAAAAAAATTAACTTTCTTACGATATCATATTTTACTCGACTTATTTTTTTAAAAAAAGCTTCATAAGACGTAGAAACTAGATCCACACGTCAATCTATAAGGAATTCGCAAATTTCTTCTCATTCTTTCATAAGTTTAAATATCCATGTCAAATTCTACAAAAACATCTTTTTATCCAAATACTTTTCAAAAGTTGAAATTGTATTCAAATTGCGAAGTGAAAAACTCAAAAAAATAAGAGATATTACAATAAATCAAAAAATAGGTGAACATGAACGCCTCTATATTGCATAGATAAATGAAATACCCACGGCTTTATATGATTTATGCTTAATGCAAACTACTCGAGTCACAAGAATTACATATATCTCAAAATTTACATAATTTAAGACAATTTATAGATGTAAGTACCTAATATTATGGATGACTGCATATCTGGACCATTTGCAATAAACAACAAAAAGTGTGTAGAATAAAAATACGAAATAAAAAATATAACAAAAGAAAATTCAAAATTATCTTTCGGGTGAATTTATAGCAGAGATCTCGGCTAAATATAATTTTATACAAAACATATATGATTCAATTTTTGACTAAAAAAAGAAAACCAACATTACATTGTGTGATGATCAAAAATCTATTTTTAGATATTATATAAGGCCTTTCAACATGTGTAGAAAACTTCAGATAAAATAAGAGAGTTAAAATGTAAGCAGAAATCGAAATTTAATATAAATTTTAGCTAACATACAAAAATAATGAACAACGTACATCGAGATATCGTGAAATTTTAATAACTGCTAGCAAATAACTGAGATATCCGGATAAAATTTATTTTGCGTATTAATTGATCCCCAGGTACAAAATATTGAAAATTACAACTATTAAATATTGATTTTTTTTGGTTTTAAGAACCCGTTAACTGAAGTACCATGAGGTGTTAGAGGCTTGCGATGCGATTTTTTTCATTCGAAAGGTTACAATGTTCGGTAAATCCAGGGTAAAATAATGACCTTTCATGGAAATGCTAACAATAAAATATTTTAGGTAAAAAAAAGGAAATTTCTAATTGGTCACAAACAATCCAAGAAGTGGAAGATCATCATACGCGCACGATAATGCTACAGTGAATATACAGGACTTAATATTAGACCTAAGAACAATCATCCAAATGATCAAAAATGAGACGGATCTTAGTTATGGCAGTGGGTGGGAAATTATTCACGAAGAGTGGCACATGTCAGAAGTGTCAGCACACTGTATTCCACGAAGACAGATTCCTTTTCAAAAGCAATCATGGAACGACCTGACAAGTAAGATGCTAAACCTTTCAGAACAAGACGAAGAGGAACGTTTTTAGTCTCTTGGTGAACTACACACGGATCTTAGGTCTATTAATATGATCCAGAGATCAAAGAGAAGGGCAAGGGAAAAAGCAAGACTCGCAGTGGCGTAACAGAGATAAGGGCCCCCTGTAAAGTCAGGTTTTGGGCCCCAAGCCGGATCTTACAAAGGGTCATACTAGGCGTCAGTTAGGATTTCGGCTCCCCACAATGCGGGGGTGTACGTTACGCCACTGATGACTCGACTTTTATCAACTAGACTAAGGTACAGAAGACTACAGGCAAGGTCATGCTGTCTTTTTTTGGGGGGGGGGGACGTCGTAGATTCCTTTTTACAGACTATATGGAGCAGAGTCACACTATCACTAGTGCCTACTATAGCACACTGCTGGATAAATTAAGTAATCATCTGATCAATAAATGGCGCAGTGTGTAACTGCAGATATCCATATTCTCGCCAATAATGCTTTTGCTCACTGAATAGGACAAACCAAAGAGAAATGGCTTTGAAATTTTGCCACCATCCACCCTATCCTCTCAATCTTACCCTCAAGTGACTTTTTCTTGAGATCTCAAATACACATCGTGGGGCTGGAGTTTTACAACACGAATGACGTCATCAAGAGGTGGAACAATGATTTCCGACGCATTCTGCAGCCTACACTGACGGCTTTTGAAAAGTAAGCGAGAGTGGCACTATAAAGCATTATGGGAGTTATTGGCGACATACCTTATAGATTTTGAACGCTGGGCAAGTGCCGAGGTGACATCTAAGCCAGAATTCCGCTCTCACACCATGCCAACGAGAGGACTTTGAGCCAAGCCAGATTTAACGTGTATCCCCTTTACAGGGCAAGTCTTCAGTGGCACTAGGCTCGAACTCATGATATGTCGGCTACGAGCTTGGCCATGACCACTAGGCTACTGCGGCCACTTTGAAAGATCAAGGAAAGTTAGGAGGGAAAAAACAGTGGATGGTGACTGTGCCATTTATCAAATGCCTAGCCACTAACCATCAGGTCATTAGGCAAAAAAGTCAATTTTGGTGTTACCGGGTGGGCTGTAACAATCATAAATATTTAAAAGTTTCTTCCATTTCCACACATCCCATTTTACTATTTCAGCTCCGTTGTTCGAGGAGAAATATCTCATTTCACGGAAGTCAGAAATCAAGCCTTTCTTTACACGAACAAAAGTACCATTGGCGATTCTGGATGGTGACTATGTAGAGAAATCTTAATAAAAAAAAGTTTCTGCCTTGTTCGTTTAGTATACACTACAATTTTACGATACCCCTTTTGTACATGTAAATTTATCAATTGATTAATGTATATGTTTGCCATCATTTAGATTAAAAATGTTTGAATTTTTTTTTCTTCAATATAAGCAACTACTATTTTTAAACATTTTTACACCAGGTTTTGGAGCAATTTGTACAACAATTATTCGCGAAA
>BMAO01028968.1:0-19704 GCA_019973975.1 Trichonephila clavata | reverse complement strand
ACGAACCTCTCGATAATTCGTATATGCCGTCCCTAGAAAAACTCTTGATATTTCGAACTAAAACAATACGTTTTAGTACACTCAATATTTCGAAGTAAAATCTGTGCTGGCCAGACTACAACACGAAATAATTAGAGTTATCTTATAAAACTCTGACAATTCGAACACCCACTATCATGTGCAGTCCTGTAATAAACAGGTTGGAGCTTACAAGTTTTGCGTTGTGTTGTCTCTGCGTGTATCCCTGTAACGTAGCCCCTTTGACCATCGTCTGCTACCCCTTCTTAGTGTTTTCGGTTCCTCAGGCAAAAAGACACATTTATTGTTTTCATTCCTTTAAGTGGACAATAGACCAACCGTACCGGTTGTTAGCCGTCCACATCTTCGTTAACACGTGGCCTTGATACACATGTGTTCAGAAAGAATGGTCCGCTATTGTAAAGAAGAGATGCGTAGGATTGTGTATGAATGTATTATTGAATGTTTTCTTTTGTAGAGGAATTTTAACTTCTGTAAATATTATACTGTATAAATATGTACTTTTTAAAATACTTTGAAATAATTTTTATACATGTACAATTGTTTTATTACATAGTTTCAAATTTAAATGTGTTAGGAAAAAAATTTACCTTCGTGTACTTTGAGAATTTTTTTTCTACTCTCTTGAAAATTCAAGTTTTTCATTGGTTCCTCCAACTTCGAATTATCGAGAGTCGACTGTATATAATATATATGTACATGGAGAGAGTGAGCTAAAATAGTAGGGATTAGAGAAGAAAAGAGCATGATTTGTGTCTGCATTGTTTGTAACAATGCACACCCGGTTTGGCTGAAAAACCGGTTTTCGACGCAAACTTATTCATTGTTTAACAATTACATTGTTACAACAATGGAGACAAATTTAAGTTGGCGTCGAAAACCGGTAACTAATTTAATAATTTATTAATTAATATTTGAAAAACTCTGTATTAACGTCAAGTGCCATCCACTTAGATTTAAGAAAATTTATTGAACTTGATTGGATGAATAAAGTATTTTATTAACGATTGAAAATTTGAACAAGATAATAATATATAATAAATAGAGAGAGTGAGCTAATAGTAGAAATTAAATAAAAAGAGTTTTCTCTTCTTTTTTTTTTAAAGTAACTGACAGTTTTAAATAATTCTGGGAATTTCAGGTTAATGAAAAAATTTATACATCACTTTTTCTGTAGAGCATTTTAGTGCATTTTTTGTTGCAATTGATATTAAAAGGATATTCATTTACGAAATTATATGTAAAATAACATATTTATTTGACATTCTGGAATATTTTCCTTTTCCAGTTGATTAAAAACTTTTTTAAAAAATCCGTCTAAGATTTTGTATTTTTATATTCTATTAAACTTATCATCAAATGTACACTTTATAATAACAAAATAACTTTTTTGGTTTTTTTTTTAATATCTTTAAACTTAATCGCCTGAAACTCAAACACAATTGAAAGAAATTACTACAACAATAATTCTTAATCTTCTTATTATTAAATTACCAGTTTTAAATATTCATTCACACCTAAATCATATTACATGAAATACATATATAATGAAAAAAATATTTTAATCTATTAATGGTAGAGTATAAAAAATAACTCACATGCCCAAATGAGAAAAGCGAAGAGTGTTTTAGTCCAACAGATTGAGTTTCTGTTTCGAAATCGTAGGTATCGTGGATAGCAAATCTTCATTAGAAATAAACAATGTCCGCTTCTAGCTTCATTAAATAATCATTCATTTTTTCGAACACTTTTTTAAATCGTCTGCTCTATATTGCTACATAACATTTATCCAGCGTTTTCATTAATTTCATTCGTGCATTAGATCTTGTTATTAGTTTTCATTGAGTAATTGAAAGGTTCATTGTTGCATTGATGCACAAGAATAGTTCTGCAAATTGTTCGAAATTTGTTTTAAAAATTCCCGAACACCATTTTATGTTGTTGTTGTTTTTTTGTCACTGAACAAAAGCTTTGTCCATCCATAAAAGAATCAGACAGTTTATTTCAATTTAAATAACAAAATAATAATTTTAATATGAAAGCCAGAGCTCTCGATTCATTAGAGTTGATAGTTCTTTCTGGAATAAATGAACCTCTTTTATCAAACGCGGTACTTTTCCAACCAATCAGGGATTTCCCAAAAAATGAGGAAACTGGAACAATGTGGAGAGATATCGTGATTGCCCAACTGTTGACATATACTAATTCTATACATCATTAACAAAAACATCAATCAATAAATATACCTTGGCAACAGTTTGTTTCACACGTCTTTTTAAACTGTTTTATTAATGCCTTCATTCATCATCAATGTTAGTGAGAACGAATTCTCGAAAATGCGTGTTGGTTTTTGATATCATGAATTGTAGTGGACCAAGGAAGCGTGCGTTAGCTAAAAGTTTGCATCGTTTAAAGTAACATTTGCTTCGATTGGATGGAATGAATATTTTTTTCTTATGATTTATTTCTTTTCGTTCCCGCGTCTATGGTCTCTAGGGACAACAGGAAACAACAAATCGAAAACATCACGTGATAATGCACGTTTCGGTTTCAGAGAATAATGAATAAAACAGATGTAGATTTTGATGAATGTTTTTTTTTCAGTCCTCGCGCGTCCAAACACGCCTTCAAAGTTAACGCCACTTAAGTAAATTAAAATTCATCGTTGTAGCCGTTCCGTTATTAAGGATAAGGTAGAATGGAACTTCAAAGAAAAACTTTTTAAAACTGATTGGATTATTGACTTAATTAGCGTATATTCATCATGATTTAATTAATTTGAAAGGATTTCAAAATTCATAAATACAACGCTCAATGCATAATAGAAATGCAACATAATTTCAAAAAGAAAGTAATGGAGAACTAATTAGGAAATTACTAATATTATTGTTGATTAGGAAACTACAGTGAAATATATTTAACGCGAAAACACGACGAAATATCGGTTGACACGAAATAATACAACGGTCCCGACAAACAAGAAAAAGTTTCAAGCATTTTTTTCTTTTAACACGAAACAAAAATCGCATAACACGAAAAGACTTTTCTTCCGGGAATGAATAAAATACGGAAAACATCAGCCAAAAGAAATGGTGAAGCAGGATATTAAAATTGAGTTGATGAAATTTTTGAAAAAAATTTCCGCGTTATTGGGCTGTTTTACTGCATCATTGAATAATTTTACCCCAATGATGGTTGACAAAGATATTTTGGAGTTTGTTCAAAGCTCAAAAAAATATCATTGACTCAGATTTCGATGATGAAATTGAAATGAATAATGCAGCTCCTGTTCCCAAGTCATCTAAAATGAGGAACGTCATGCAAAGTATGCGCAGTTATTTAGACGCACATTCCAATAGAGGAATGAATTACAAAATGGACGATATGGAACAATTTGTTAACTATTTGATGCAGAAAACAATGCAAAGAAAAATATTATATCATTTTCAAAAAACTCAAAAAATGTTTTGCTTTTAAAAAAATTTGAAAAATTTGTACAAAATTTCTATAAGTTCTTGTTAATTTTTTTCATCGATTTTTATACGCAAATAAAATAAACTCTAATAAACTTAATTTTCTTAATATATGTTATTTTTCACACACACACAATACCCTTTAATGCAAAAAAAATATATTTCAATGTTAAGCAAGTTTATAGCATTTTACATGTATCTTAACTATTAATTCTGCGCACGCAGGTAGTAGTGGACACATTTTAAAAGGATTTTCCTTGTTACATAGTGCAGGTTTTAAAATAAATTCTGAGTAAAAATCCAAAAAGGGATATATATTTTTTTAATTCTTATCAAATAAAAATAATTTTTCCTCAAGCAAGATACCTTTTTAATTTACTTTTTTACTTTTTTAACATCCATTGACATGTAAAAAAGTGTTAATTTATATTCATCATATATTTTAATAAGACCCCAAAAAAACATTATCTCCATGTATGTACCTATCAAATTTTTTCAAAGATTAAATCTCTCTGTTGTTTTGAGCAGTAATACATCGATTGGATTTTACTAAAGAATTGAATTAAATGGATGAAAAAAGTTAAGCTAAAGGCAAAAAAGCGTAAAATTAAAAATTAATCTTTTTTAAATACTTGGCGTTAATCAAATCGCGGATCACCTTTTTTCCCCTCGATATCATTTTTGATCCGACAAACTTGATAAAAAATTAAAACTCATAAATAAATATTTAATTTTGAATCTGCATAAGATGGAAAAAAAACGAAGATAAAAACTGAAATACATCCAATTATACAAAAAGGAAGTAACAAATAAAAAGTAACTTATTGAATATCATTAGCCATCTAATCTGTTAAAAAAATAATTTGTTAAATTTACTTTATAATAAATTTAAAATATTTATATAACGTACCATTTTTATTATTTAACATTAACTTAGGTTTTATTATATCATATATAATTACAAAATCGTCACATTTTAATTAACAATTAATCAGTTAATTGTCATTTTGTTGTAATTTATTGTTTCATTTTATTTAACGGGACGAAGAAACTCAAATTTATAACTCAAACCCAATTTAGATAAATATCCATCCCACGGTATACCTTTTGATCATGCCGGCTGGGCATCGTGTTTGGTTTGGTTTGCTTTCTTTCTGCACCTAAGGTTGCGGGTCCTACCCCGGCTCAAGTTGGTGGATTTTCATGATGCAGAAAATCGACAACGGCCATGTTGTATGATTATACAGCATATAAAAGATCCCTACAGTGTCTGTTTGGCTTGGGTGCTTTCGGCAAAATTAAATCCTAGTACGGATTCGCATTGTGAGAGCTCAGATGCCTCCCTCTAGAGAGAAAGCTGAGCATCAAAATTACCTGAAGAGATTGATATCCGCCTCTATGGTGCCGCACTAAAAAGAGATACCAGCTTCCGGGGAATGTACTGGGTCTTCAATGGTAAAACACCAATGTGCAGCCCATTAGAAATTTTAAAAAAAAATTGATCAATGTCTGTGTGTATGTTGTTTTGTATAAATCCTGTATAATTATCGCAAATATCTACAGGGTTAGCAAGAATTAAGTTGCCCACTTCAAAGGGCTCTAGAATCCGTCCTATTGGTCCAAATGACATAGAATTTGAACCATAGATAATTCTAATGATGCGCTTGACATTTATTAAATAAAAAATTAATACAAATTTCCGCAGGTTGATGGCGCTGTAATACATATAGCCTTATTTAATACGCTTTAAAAATATGCGTAAAATTATATAAAGTAACAAATAAAACTGCTCAGTATGATACTCTTCGTGTTCAGCAATGTGCTGTAATTGCAGAATCATATTTTCAACAGATGACCGGAGTAAATCTGCTGGAATATCTAAAATATGGCACCGAATGCTGTCCTTCAGATCTGACATAGTTGATGGCCTTTGACGGTAGATATTATCCTTTCGATAATCCCACAACCAAAAATCGCAGGGGTCATATCTGGCGAAAGAGGAGGTCATGCTGTTGAGAAATGACGGCTGATCACCCATGCATCTGTGAAATGCTGTTTTAGCAAATCCTTTACACGGCGATCAATGTGCGGTGGGGCGCAGTTCTGCATGAAAGTTATATCCTGAAGGCATTCACGCTTTTGAAGTTCTGGGATTACAAAATCCCTCAGCATATCGTGGTACCGTTTTCCTGTGACGGAACAGGTTTGGATTCCATTTGTTTTTATCTCTTCAAAAAAAATAAGGTCCAATGAGAAAGATAGCTGTGAAACCACACCATACCGTCACTTTTTTGGGATGCATGGGTTTTTCCTGGAAAGTGTGAGGATTTTCCACTGCCCAAATCCGACAATTGTGGGTGCTAACTTGGCCATCCAGGTAAAAGTGGGCTTCGTCACTCCATAGAATATCCCATGGCCAAGTGACGTCAACCACCATTCGAGTAAGGAACTGAAGTGCAAAATTTTACGAACCTCTGGGTCCCCGTTCTTCAATTGATGCACTATCTTGATTTTGTATGGATAAAAATGTAAAATCCACCATAAGAATTTTTGCACAGTGGAATACGGCATATCCAATACACGGGATACAACTGGCACACTCACACTACCATCCGGAGACTGACTGCTAACTTCAACGACCGCGGTAGCCACATTTTCGGTGCTAGAAGACGGGATGTGTTTTCGTTCTCTACCTAGAAGAATGCTAAGTTGTCCAGTTGTTTCAAAAATTTCTGTATTTTCTTGAGTAGGGCATATAGAGACAATGGACCTCTTCGTATTTGCTTCATTCGACGGAATTCTTTCATTTGTTTTATTTGTTTCTTTATATTTTTGACGCATATTTTTAAAATATATTAAATAAGGTTATGTGTATTACAATGCCACCTACCGGTGAAAATTTGTACTATTTTTTTTTTATTTAATAAATATGAAGCGTATCATTTTGATTATCTGTAGTTAATATTTTACTTCATTTGGACCAATAGGATGGATTCTAGATCCTTCTGAAGTGAGCCACTTTTTTCTTGCTAATCCTGTTTATACAGTCGGACCCCTATTTAACGAATTTCGTGAAATTTTCCTTTCTTTCTCTCCGATTAAAACAAAGGGGAAAAGCCCGATTTAACGAATGATATATCCCAAAATAACAAATTATTTCAAACGCAGAAATATGTGTTTTAGTGGCTTAGAAAAAATTGGAATTTTTTAATCAAATAACATTTTTTTGTCCGGAACAGAAAAAGATTTTTCTTACAAGAAGCAAATTTTGATGGGAAAGAATGCATCCAATTTTTACACTTTACAAGTGCAAGTGAGTCGTGAGTGTAACCTATTGTGTAAGTTTTGGATAGAGGAAAATGTTTTCTTATCTAATCCCATTCCCAGGAATGTCTAAAGGTATGGGCCAGGGCCCAGAGTCTTATACTACGTGGGGCCTCGTTCCGTACTCGACTAAAGCTTAACACGTTCTCTGCCAACTACGAGAATACTCGTACGTGGTTAACTGGGTTTCAATGTCAGTTACAATTTAAAACATAATATCCAACATTGGCATCTGTGAACAGATGCACTATCTCAACTTTGGCAGCGAACGTGTTAATAAGACCATGGTCCAAATAATTTTAATGGTCAAATATTATTTCCATACATATTATCAAAAATACAGAATTTCAAATTGTATGCCAACTGGCAAATTGGCAACACAGCGTTATTTCGTGATGACCGTTGTCCATTATAGGCCTAGGCTTAATACCATGAACAATCATTCCACTCATTTAGTCTAAATGTGGCCATCGGTCAAGTCGGTTTGTGCCTAGATTTTTCAGATAGTGAGTGATGTGCATTTATTTGTTTTAAATAACCGTTTGTACGAATATTTGACAATGCTTGCCATTTACTGTCTGTTTTCAAAAATCCCGGGTAGAACCTACTTTTGCATAGGGGCCCCAAAACGTCTTAAGATGTCGCTGCCATTTTCCACAACGCAGGGGATATTTTATAAGTTCTTACCATTAGCTCTTTATCCTGAGAGAAGTGATTACAAACGATTTTGCAGAAAATTTTGTTTTTGAAAATTTGTGAAGCATAGCAGATTGTTCAAATACAGTCGAAAAAATGCTTTCAGAAAGCAGAATTTTCAGACACTCGCGTGGAAAGTGATGAAGATTTAGCTCTTGATAAAGAAGTCACTCCGACCAGTGTAGATTTAAGCTCATTTCGGGCCCTAGGCGCAGAAGATCTACGAGCCTCTTGGCACTGGCGGTTCGAAATTTATAACCAGAAAATCTGTTTAAGTCCAGCTTATCCGGGCCCTTCGGGGACCCTGAGCGCCCGTCCAAATGCCCAATGGATAAACTGGCACGAACTCCGGCAATAGAATTCAACGTTTATGTTATATTTGGTGACGGACTGTCCAACAATGCAACTGAAGTTGAGGAACTTGTTGATTAGCCGGAGCCAATAAATAGCGATTCTGATGCAGAAATTGATAATGAAATTGCTATCAAAACTGTTACATTTTCTAATGCTTTACATTGTTTGGAAACGGTAAAAACATACCTCATGGAGCAGGATGTAAATGACGCAGTATTTTCTTATCTGTATAAAGTCGGGGAAAAAATCTTTCGAGTCAGAAATCACAAAAAGATTAATTATAGATAATATTGTTGTAGTAGCTTATTATAGAATTTCCAAAAAGTAAGTGCAAAATATCTGTATTTCTTTTTTTTTTACCCGATATAACGAATAATCTTGAATTAATGAATAAACTGACCGAGGCAGGTTTACGCTCACAGTGACCTTTAAAAAGTTTGCCTTTGACCCCACAACATCGGTGGAATCGTCTGGAGTGGTGTCGCAGTCGATCATCATGGTTGCCATCAGACTGGCATCGCATAGTGTTCAGAGATGAATCCTGCTTTATTCTTGAAGCAGATGACCATCGTCTTCATGTCTGGAAAGACTAGGGCCAACGGTCTCAATCAGCCTTTGTTTTACTAAGGCATACAGCCATAACCCCTAGTGTGACAGTATGGGTTGCTATCTTATACGACAGCAGGTCATCCTCCATACGTCTTTAACAGCTCAACGATATATTGATACCATCCTGCGGTCGGTTGTATTACCCTTCAGAGCACGTCATGTGGAGGTCGGTTTCCAACAAGATAATGTCAGGTCCCATACCACTCGCATATCTCTGGACATCCTCCGTGCCGTTCAACCATACTTTTCAGCAATCGAGAGTGTCTGAACATAGCAGGGCGCCAGATTCGAGCACTCCAAAATATCGTAAATCTGGAGCAACAGCTATTGGATGCCTATCAGAATGTATCGCAGGAGGACATTAGAAACCTCTGTCACTCTTTACCGAGGCTTATATAAGCATGTATTAACGCCAGGAGTAGTTCCAAAAACTGCTTATTTGAACATTCAAGCTGTAATCGTGAGCCATGGATGGACCTTATGACCTTGATTTTTTTTTGTCATTTTATTATCTGTGAATGTAAGCTGTACATATATTTTATTCCATTAAAAACAAACACTTCTACCGTGATGCTTAAATTTTTTTGCAAAAGAGTGTATATGAAGAGAAATGTTATTTTCTTTCTAAAAATGCTTTTTTAGAATTTTTTTTAAATATGCATTTATATATTTTTTTTCTGTAATCCTATAATTATAAAACATTGATGCATCTTATGATGTATTGCAAAAAGTGCTTTAACTATTCCAATTTTAAAAGCTGGTTTCCGTTATCTTTATTACTTCTTTCAAGAAGAAAAAAGAAATTACAAGAAATAATTTACAAATTGAGAAGAATATATATATTATTATATATGACTTTTAAATCATAGTTGTAACAAGTTTAATGTAATACTTGCCGTATTATTTATTATTACGTAATTTATTTTACTGAGTCGTAGCGGTCGCTATCAATTAACTTGTAGTGATAATTATATCTAATTTTGTTACATTTGTGCATTATAAACTTTTATTTCTTTTTTAAAAATATTTATTTAAAATGCATGCATTGTACTCAATTTTTCTATGCATTATGTGTTGCTGATATGATTAAAGAATATATTTTTGAAAAATTATTTCCGGAATGCAATATTGAGATTTTTTTAGTTGGGATTTAGTTGGTTTATTTTGTTGGTGTGTGTTCTATAGTGAGGTAATTACGTACACTACTTTTTGATACGGGTCGTGGATAGCCTAGTGGTTAGAGCATCGGACTCCAGACCGGAAAGCCTGGGTTCGATGCCTGATGCCACCAAATACCATCAGAGTACACACGGAGTACGTGCTCGTTAATATTATATATAATATATATATATATATTATAGTGGGTTCAAAAGACTTGTAAGCGGTCGCAGCTAAAACCACGAGTGCAGAGGGCTGGAGAATATTTCCCTCCCCTCCAATTCCATGCCTAAATTGTGGAGATGGAGATAGGTGGTGTCGCCATCTATCGTGTAAGAACCGAGCCAAATCGTACTGTTATCTGCAAGGTGCTCAAAGCTTAGGCTAACGACAGGCGTAAAAATCTAGCCCTTAGCCGCGATGAATTTCGTCGACATTGATCTGATGTTACTGTCGATCAGGTTGCAAAAGCAACAACACTTTTTGATACTATTGAGTTTCTATGTAAAAAGTCTTAATCATTATAAGTTATTTTTATATATCAAATAGATTCTTCTTATCTTTTTTTAGAAAAAAAATTTTAAATTACAGTAAAATACGTTTAACGCGAAAACGTTTAAGGCGAAATATTGGTTAACACGAAATAATATAATGGTCCCGATAAACTACTGTGTTATTTACATGATTTTTTTTCTCTCAACACACGAAAAGATTTCCCTTCTGGAAATGAACAAAATACGGAAAACAACAACTGGATTGGACTGTCCTATTGTATTATGGGAAAAATTCATTGCAGTAGATGATGACAATGTGTGTACAGCCCCAATTAGAGAAAACAAAGAAAATTTGAAATTTATTCAAAGTTTAAAATTTATAGTTGGTGCAGATTCCGACGACGAAAATGAAATGAATAATGCAGCTCCTGTCCCATGTCATTCGAAATGAAGAACATTATAAAAAGTATATGCGCAGTTATTTAGACGGCACATTTATTTCAATGGTGAAATGAATAACAAAATGGATGATATCGAACAATTGGTTGTCAATTTGAAGCTAAACAAGATATCAATCATTGGCATGACCAAGTAATTTTAGCGCGTTTTTCACATGTTTGTATTTTACAATAATGCAACTAATGAACTTTTTTACTAATAGAAAGTAGTACTGTACCACTCCTCTAAATGTACTACTATTGAGCTGAAAAGAAATAATGACACAAATCTGTATCAGCACTATAAAAAAGCAAAAAACTAGCGAAATTCAGGAAAACTTGTAGGAAAATTCGGGAAAATTTAAATATGTTTCGGCTCATCTAGGGCACAAATGCAACCAAATGCCGAAAACCGAGGTCACTTGGTTGCTTACTAACTGAGAAAAAGGTACAACAAAATATGGAACGAAGACAAAGACGAAATTTGCGTCCTAATAGCGCTTTTGTTCCACTACGTGAAAAACGCGCTAAAAAGAACAGAATGAATGCACAGAAAAATGTCAGATTATTTTTCAAAAACTCAATAAATGTCTTGTGATTAAAAAAAACCTGAAAATTTTGTATTAAATTTCGTCAAGTCCTTGTGAATGCTTTTGTTTCAGCAATTTTTATTTAATACTTGTTTTTTACATATCTATGTAAATAAAATGTACTCTAATAAACTTAATTTTGTTAAATATGCTTTTTTTTTTTGCAATATTTTTTAACACGAACAAATATTTCAGTCCCCAAAGTTTTGTGTTCGACGATTTTCACTGTATATTTATTTCTAACTGTATTTTCTCTCCTAAATTTTATTTCTGTCAAGCAAATACAGAGAGATGGGTGACTTAAGACTTTCACTCTGTAATCCCAGCCTTAAGTCTAACAGTTTGCTCATGTATTTCTGTGAGCCGAGAACTGTGTCAGAGCTGATCAGTATTATTCTGCAAGGATGATGTACAATTCCTGATGCAACTTTCTAAAAATTAATAAATAGCCTTCTCCACAATATAGCAACTGCTCCAGCAACAAAATGTGACCCAACCTCATACTAATTTTTGGCATGTCTGGGAAAGCATAGCATACAGGTGTCCGGATACTTTGATCGAACGTAATCAGCGAATAGTAGATACAGGACATAGTAACAATAATTTATTGTGTAGGAATGTATGAGGGCAATTGACGCGGTGAAGCGCAAACATGGGAAATAAAAGAAAAGAAAAATGAAATTATGGGCTGGTTGAGTTGCAGGTAAGGTGCAGTAGATGTCTAGCCAAAGTTCAATATGATGCATCTCAATGTAAGCAATCAAAAAGCCGCATGCAACGCGACCACATGCGTATCAACAACGATTCTGTGTGAACTGGTATTCTCAACAACTTTTTAATTGGCCCATATTTATTACCGACGCGACTTTAAAATGCAAATGTTATCTTATTTTTCTGGAACAGGTGTTACCAAAACTGCTGCAGGATGTTCCTATCACCATTCATAACCACATGTGGTTTCAGCATAATGGGGCGTAGTCCACTTCAACACTGATGTACGCATTTATCTGAATGTCACGTTTAGGGCGTGATGGGTTAGGAGTGGTGGACCAGTCCCTTGGACACCCCGATATCCTGATTTATCAAGCCTCGATTATTTTTATGGGGACAACTGAAGAATCTTATTTATGCGAATCCATTTGACTCAGATGAGGATCCCGTTGCTCGAATATCCGAAGCTGCTGCACGTGTGAGTGAAATACCTGGCATCTTTGAACAAGTGCGCCAATCGCTCCACCAATGCTGTGAAGCTTGTATTGCTACTGGTGGACACAATTTTGAACAGTTATTGCAAATGTTACACTTGTCAACGACACTTTAAACACTTTTTCCTTCCTTTTATCGCTTATTTTTTGTGTTTGTGCCTCATCGCGTCACTTGCGCCCATACATTCCTATACAAGAAATAATTGTTACAATGTCTTACACTTACCCTTAAAGTTTGTACCATGAAATCGGGACCAGCCTGTAAAATATAATTCAGTATAATGTCGGTCCATGATGATCATATTGAACAACAATGTGACATGGTAATAGATACACATAAATCTCTCACAAAAGATAATTTTTCATACCATTCCTCCAGTACAATTTTCCCAATTCTGCTGATATAAAAATGGTGGCAATTCTCATTTTTTCATGCAAAACAATTCCATAAAGGTTCAATGTTGTTCAAGACTGGTGATTGAGAACAAAATAAAAGTATTACTCCACACACACATCCTCTTGTTCATTACATCAACTTGTGATGTTTAGAGAAGAGCACTATCTTCCAGAAACAAGTACCAGCCATCAGGGAAGATAACCTGCTCCACTTCATACCTTTGAAATAAGACTTTAATAAACAATCAATCAAAAGTCAACGTAAAAGAAAACAAGTTGAAGTGGCACTCTTAACCGATAGGACAAAACCCACGACATTCGGTTCCGTAAGCACGTAACATACCGCTGGACCAAAATGATCATTTCAATCCAGAGGCTACACAACTAGCAACTTCCCCAAGCACAGCTGTAAGGATCAAACTTGTCCTGTTTATGAATTACAAAAAAAAACGAGCCCTTTCTTTTACTGACTTTGGATTGTAATTCATTTAATAAGTTAGTATATTTTCTTAGGATTTTTCTCCTCAGTATATTTTCATTATATAATCTGCAATTATAATTTTTATTTTATTCTTTTTATTAATGTTTTTTTTTCTATTTGTAAATTTGCACTGCCTTGCTCCTTGTCGTTTTTTATCTTAGTATTCTTTACTCATGTAATCATTTTCATGTGTTTTTATATTGTATTGCATTTTTATTGATGTTTTTTAATTCGTTTTATTACTATTTTTATTGTTTTTGCACATATACTGTTATCTCTGTATTTAACTATTTTATGCATTCTATTCTTACTTACCCATCTCAGTTAAAACATTTTCTTTTTTAATTCTGGCAGATCTGCTGAAAATTTACAACTAAATGCAAATCACTCCCGATCTGCCCACCTTCAGGCTCACTCGATTGCAGTGGAGATGGGTTTTGATCTACTTCTCCTCCAGGATCCTTATCCTAATTTTAAACTTCCCTTAAATTCCCCACTTGGTTCTTCTCAATTCTTTTCGAATTCTCTCAATTGTGAAATTGTTTGTTATAATCGGAATATCATTTGCAACTTTCGCATGAAAACCGATCATACTGTGTCTGTCGACATTAAATTAAATCAAATTCTCCTTACTGTTATTAACGTCTACTTTCCCCCTCACGATGATTTCTCTGAGGCTATTAATCAATTGAATCTCTATAAAGGAATAAGTAAGAATTGTTTGTTAGCCGGGGACTTCAATGCAAGGTCAGTTGTTTGGGTTATAAGAGCACTGACAGGAGGGGGATATCTTGACTGATTTCTTGCTCTCAACAATTTACACCTTTGCAATATTCCAGGGCTGGGGCAACGTTTCATGGTCCAAGGTCTGCGGTTGGAAACCCCGATCTCACATCACATCTTGTGACATTACTTCCTTTGTTGAGCATTGGGAAATTCTTTCAACCGAATCTCTTAGCGACCATAGCTTTATCAGTGTTCATCTCCAGTGTGATCTAACCTTTTCTGACTTTGTCTTTAAAACCAAATATGGCATGAATAAATTTATTTCGAATTTTCGCAAACACTATAACTTTCTTAATTCTTTCTTAACTAATATCTCCTCAATTGGACAACTGGACGATTTTGCTTGCTTATTAATAAACACTACAAAAGCCTCTGCCTTCTCAACTCTTAGAAAGCGCCGGGTCTTAAGCACTCCTTCTTTTAAATGGTGGAACAATTCTCAAAGAATCCAGCGAAATCAACTTAACGCATACAAGCGTAGGATTGTTTCCCTCACAAAACATGGCCTGCCGGTCGACGAGGTTGCTTCCATGCACTCCAGGTATAAGGCCCTTCGGGCTACTATAAAAAATTAATAATTGACACCAAGAATAAGGCTTGGGAATCCTTCTGTTCAACGAATTCTAATAATTTTGGGTTTACATTTAAAGCAGCTTTCGGAAAGTTAACCAGTCTTACTAATCTTCATCAGATTTCGACTGGTGACCCTGCCTCCACTTCCAAAGTAAGATAATCCTTCTTCTTGATTCTCATTTTCCTTCAGGATCTCCTCCTATCCCCCTGTCTTCAATAACAGCTCTCCTCCTTCTGGCCTGAGACCTAGTGAAGTTGGACGTCGTTTTCCGGAAGCTTCGGGGAGGTAAAGCCCGGGTATTGATCTCATTGACTACGCTATTTGGAAGCTCTTTATAATTCTTTCCCCAACTTGCTTTTCCGTTTCTTTAACCTCTGCATCCAATTTAGCCACTCCCCTCCATTTTTAAGGACACTAAAATTAAATTTCTTCTAAAGCCTGGGCGTGACCCATCGTCTGCTCTCTCCTATCGTCCCATTTGTTTGTTGTCCACTCTTGGCAAAATTTTAGAAAGAATTTTCTTAATAGGTTTCTTCTCTGGATGTCTGAGAATAAAATTCTCCATGGGTCTCAGTTTGGTTTTAGGGAAAACCGCAGTTGCATTGAGGCTGTTGACAATTTAGTGCATCACATTAAAAATACACGGGTGCATAAGCATACTGCTTCCACGTTTATCGATATCAAATCTGCTTTTGACAACGTGGATTGGTCGACTCTCTTCAATATTTTTCATTCATTCCATATTCCCCTTCACTTTCAGAAATTCATTCACTCTTACCTCACTAACAGGGTAATTATTTGGGCTGATAATTCTTTTACAATTAAAAAACAAATTTATAAAGGTTGCCCACAGGGGTCCGTACTTTCCCCTACTCTTTGGAATATTTATTTTAACCCTATTCTTTCTCTGAACTCTGAACTGTTTCTTCTTCAAGCCTTTGCGGACGATCTCGCAGTAGTCTCTTTTGGCCTCTCGCGTAGGGAACTTGAGAATAATACTAACAAAATCTTAAGTTTAGTCGATTCTAAGCTTTCCGAGCTTAATTTGTCAATAGCAACTGCCAAAACCGTTTCTGTTGTTTTCCGATGTCCCTTTCTTCAATGCGGTGGCTTTCGTGGGAGCTCAACCTTCAGGAGAAATCCTATTTTTAAATTTGGTCCGAATTCCATCCATATCGCCAAGTCATACAAATACTTGGGTGTCCACATAGACAATCTCTTATCTTGGACTCCCCATATAAATTCCATCAAAGATAAGATTCTCTCGATTTCCTCCAACTTTCATCGTGTTTCCAAAAATTTCAATCACCAGCATATTTCCGTAATGAAACTTTGGTATAATTCTGTAGTACAACCAATCATCTCCTACGGAGCAGGAGTATGGGGTGGATTCCTGACCTCTGTCCAGATACAAAAACTTAAATCCATTCAGAGGATTTACTTATTAAAAATTACCAAAGCTTATAAAACCTCTCCTACAGATGCTCTTAATATTCTATCAGGGATTCCCCCCATTCATATTATTATTCGCTCTCTCTACTTTAAGTTCCAAATTTGGAACAACAGGAACGATCTCCTTCCAGGTCTTATCCCAGCTTCGAAGTTGGACTCTTATATTTCTCTTCATCAGGTGCCTCCGGATTTTCTTTCCTTCCCTATCAATACTTTCGAGGGCCCATCTGAGTGGGAAGTGTACACTGACGGTTCCAAGGTTGGTTTCGCCGTGTGTATTTTTGTATCGGGGCTTTCCCTTTAAAACGTATCTTTTTAAAATTCAAAATTTCAATTCTGTTTTTCAGGCAGAGTTCTCTGCCATCGGCCACTCTGTCTGTTGGGCAGTTCATCATAATACTAAAATTCACATTTATACTGATAGTTTCTCCTCTATTCTCTTTCTTAATAATCTTACAAATAAATCTAGCTATCTCAATTCTATTAAACTTAAATTGTTTCAATTCCGGAACTATTACAATCTTTACTGGGTCAAAGCTCATAACAATAACATCTATAATGATTACGCCGATTTTTGTGCAAAAAAGGCTGTTTATGATGGTGAAGTGTTTTCGGTCCCTGCTCCTCGCTCTCTAGTTCCTTAAATAAATTTGTCCTAGAGTCTTGGACCTCCTATTGGAATGATTGCAATACGGGGCTTAGGGTCAAACGCTTTTTTAAAATCCTAACTTTAACATTCCTCCAATTTCTAAATATCTGGTCCATTTTCTAACTATCATGGCCTTTCCCGTTACTTGCAAGTTCAATCTTCTTTCTCTCCAAATGCATTTGTGGGTCGCCAGGGACGCCGACCATTACGTTTTCCACTGTCCCTTCACTGCGATCATCATCTTGTTAATCCCAATCCAAATGCTCTTTCTCCTTGGGTTAATCTGTTACTAATAATCGCACTATCCACTATAAATTTAATTTCTTGCTTTGTGATTTCCAATTCCATTTGTGATAGCTATCTTAAGCCCTCCTTTTCCTGTTTCTTGGCCTTCCTCTTGCTATTCCTTTTCATTTTTCATTTTTTTTTCAAAAAATTAATTTGGTTTTCTCCGACCATTTGCTGGATCTCGTCATTTGGCCAATGTCTCCCTCCCCTCCCCTTTCTTCTTTTTTGAATGACTGGTTTGCATTCCCTCTCTGTTGTTTTCATTGCCTTGGGGTGCAAAGCTTTTGGAGAGGGGAGGTCATTGGATATGGTGCCTCCCCTTTGGCACCCCCCTGCGTCTTTTGGGACGTCTTCCAGGATCCCACTCTGCTGCCGCTCCTGAACCGGCCATTATTGCTCTTTCCAAAATATAACAAAAAAAATGTCTGGACCTCCGCTATCTTTCTTGCACTTTCCTCCCTTTCTCGAATTCCCTTTTAGGAGGGGTTTCCCGCTTCTCTTATTACTTTTTTCATGTCTTTCCTGTCTCATTAGTTAGACAGCGTCGGTGTTGTGTGTGTGTGTGTGTGTGTGTGTGTGTGTTTGTTTTTTTTTTTTTTTGTATTTGCAATGTTATACAAAATTGTAAAGCTTTCCATCTGTATTCCCCCCCTTTTCTCAAGAATTTTGTGGGGAGGGTCCCTCCTTCGGGACCACTTTGTACACTTTTTTGTTTACCTTAATAAAGTTACATCTCGGAGGGTCGATTCACAGCTCGAAACCCCTTGGGTGGGCTTGATTCTCCGAGTAAGTAAGTAAGTAAGAGGCTACAACTGGTTTAAATAGATGATGCTGCTACACACTTCTCCATCAGTGAGTCGGTGGATAAGCGAACAAAAGACACAGTTGTTATGTCGAGCGTGTTGCGTGAGCAGTTGTTGTTGTAGTTGGAGGAGTTGCGTCACATGAGTCGGACGAGTTTGTTTTGCTGCGCTAAGTGAGTCTGGCGAGTTTTTGGTTGCTCTTTTTGCGGGTAGATGGCGCCACGACAGAGCAGAAGGTTGCCTTTTTATGAATTCAGCCAGGGTCACCAATGAAGTGGCGCGCTCTTATCCGATAGGACAGAACCCACGAACTTCGGTTCCGTCAGCACGTAACATACCGCTGGATCAAAATGATCACTTCAATCCAGAGGCAGTTACTAGCTTACATAGATGATACGCTACAAGGTATTCTGGAGTACATTCATACACACAAATTAGTTTGAGCTGCTACACGATTTTTTTCGAAGAAACTATTGGCCCCAAAGTCTGCCCAAAAATTACACTTCACACTATCAACAAACCATTAACAGTTAGAACAAGACGGTCAAAATAAAATATTTTCTGCAAGATATCACCAAATTCTTTCTGTGGTAAGAACAAAGTAAAGACAATGTCAAATCAAACAAGTCTTTCCAGTCAACCATTTTCTAGTTTTAATGCTCTTTGTTTCACTATATGCAGTTTTTTTTTAAGGGGAGGTTAGGGCATAGAGGTCAATAATGAAGGACCTTTGCATTAAGTGATCATAAAAATCTAATCTGTGAAGATCCAAATGAAACTACTTTGCTGCTACTACATTCTACTTCAAAGCATTCATTCTTTGAGAATCTATTCAACCAATATTTGTATCTATTTTTTTCTCAATTCTCTTACTTGAGGTAAATAATTCATTATTATTCATTCATAATGCATTAAAACATAAATTTAATCACAGGACAATTACTATGAATAGGTTTTTTTTAAACTTTCATTAACAGAGATAGCCAATAATTTATAGCAAAAATCTTGTATTATTCTCTAATTTTAAAAGCTACATAATTTATTTATATTCTTTATTTCGCAAAACTTAATTACTATTTTGTACTAAAAAAAATAAAATCTAAACACAAAAATAGCAAAGTTAATTTTTAAAAGACATTAAAGAATTTTTCAGAGGGAAAAAAAAACAATTTTTACCACGATCCCACTTCTAAAAAAAAATTGAAAGTTATTTTAAATATTTGTTAATAATTTTAGATGCTTCTAATTACTCAAAGCATTCAAACAACCTTAACAATTATAGCCTTTTATTCAAAAACTATAACTGCATTACAATGTGTCCAAATACTAACTAAAATAAATCTGGCTTGAACAAAAGTCATGACTATTTTTTACAGTTATCAAATTTCAAAATAATTCAGTTTAAAATGCTTTAGTTGACATTTGTGCAACACATTATAAATATTCTTGAAAAATCATAAATATAATTTATGAACATTTCATCATTTTTGTAATATATTCACCGTATACCAATTTAAGAAATTTGAAAAGACTTGCCCTATTTTGCTTACTTTTTATTTCAAGATGCAAATTATATTTTTTATAATATCAGAAACAGAAAATTGGAAACAATTTTTTATATTAACAGCATTTTTAATTTTTTTTTTTTTGATGTTCTTAATAATCAATATTTTCACTGTTAACCCACATTAGTTATATTTAAAAACCAACTAAAGCTCATAAAATGATGGTGATGAACATCATTCATAACTAGAAATTACTTTTAATTTTTTTATTTAAAAAAATTATAACTTTTGACTTATATATTATTTTTAAGTACTACCAACATTTAAAATATGTAATGTAAAATGTGTAAACTTTTTTCCCTTATGAAAAACCATATTGTGCAATGTTCCG